>JAESVK010000203.1:1073071-1084518 GCA_017140935.1 Hamamelis virginiana | reverse complement strand
CAAATGGCAACTAAACATGAGGGAATTAAGGAAATGGTGAATATATATAGCTTACTTTATTTGCAGCCTCTTAAAGACCCAACTTTATTTGCAGCCTTTCAAAGACCCAATCTCTTCAAGTAATTAAAGCACTTTTTGGATGAACTGGCTCTACCAAGATCATTTGCCAAAGTTACTGTTGCTGCTTCATCATATGCTACACTTTCTGATCCATAAACCAGCCCGAAAAGATAACAATATGGAAGAAAAAAAAAACCAGAAACTTGGTTAAGATAAATCTATCCAAATGCATAAGTTATTGGAATGTATAACTTTTCCACTCCTTTATAGCTTGAGAGCAAACTAAGATTTACCTTAAGCTTGAGAGCCATCAGTAGTATTCTATTGTGCTTGAATAAGCCTTTATGGGAATTGGGCTGTATAGATTTTTCTTAAGGTTTCCACCCCTCAAAACTCTTTCCACCACGCACGGCCCCTGTTGATCCAATTTAAAAATTTAGGAGTTCAAACCATTGTTAGATAGTTCGAATTCTTCGAAGTTGTGAAAATCAGTTGATGAGGTTCGAATGCCTCAATTAAGAGGACTTTTTAGGGAAATAGGTCAAGTTAATTAATCCTTTAAAGACTCACAATTAAACAATAATAGAAAAATGTAGAATAATAATAATAGCAAAACAAACTGGATAGCAAAGCTTAATAAAAATGTCGTTGGTACGGCTCAAACTACCATCGAGCCCTTTGAAACAACTTAATGATAAATTTTCACCTTACAAGAAAAATAAAATTTCTGATCCCGAAGCAGTGATGCAAATCTTGACCCTTGAAATAAATTCCAAGATAGATTTGATGAGAAGAACCGCTTTCCTCGAATTCTTGACGAACCCGAACTTTCTCTTATTGCCTTCGAATCTCCTTCAATTACTTCCCTGGATGGTTCGAACTTCCCCTTGTCGCTTTTGAACTCCTTTCAATTGCTTCCCTGGATGGTTCGAACTTCCTCGTGTTGCCTAATTCTTAAGCTTCGAACAGTATTCGATAATACCCCAATGCGGAACCTTGATGGTCAGCGGCAGCAAAGCTCTCAAAATACTTTTCTTGAATAAGAAAAAAGCTATGAAGCTGTTGTGTATGTTTGAGATGATCTTCATGTTTCCCGAATTCCATATTTATAATATTCATCTTCAGTTTCCTTTTCGAACTTGAATTCATCATATTTTCATTCCTTGCAAAGCTTCTATTCTCCAATTATAGAAAATCTTTCTTCGAGTTGAATAACCATTGTTATTATCTAAAGAGTTCTTCTCCACTTCGAACTCTTGCTACTTCGAACTCCCGCTGCTACCACCTTTCTTGACAACTGGCAACGTTGTATATTTAGGAAATACAAAATAAACATCATTGTATCTTCCTATTTATTTTATTTCGAAATCACAATCCTTTGATTTATCCCTTATTTGCAGGATTTGTTATCATTAACGGCACTTCTTAATTCCTTTAATCCAGGTTTTACGCTTCTTAGAATTATCTTAACACATGTCAGCCAATTACTGGCTGGTGTTAAAAAATAAATTAATAGCCCCACATTTCATTATTTTTATTCTAAATATGTCCATCTACATACATATTTACCAATTACTATAAAAGACATTTTCCATACTCACATTTCAATACTTCAATTCCAACATTCAAAGCTAAACCCTAAACCCTAAACACATTTCTATGTCAAACCACCACTCTCTTAAATCCATAAATTGATAGTATTTTCACTTGTTTATGTGCAATGGTCAATGGATGATGAAATTGTGGATGGAAATGATTAGAGTAGTCCCAATTATTATTATTATTATTTTTGCATAAAAAAACATAAAAAACAAAAGTCAAACACGTCAAATTTGTTGGGCTAAAGAAGATTAAAAGAGTGGGGTCCAGGTTCTTCATGATTTATTATGGTTTGAAAAATACTATACGTGAAAATGATTAATTGCGGATCGGTCTTCATAGGTCCGCACTGATCACAGTGGTTTGCACATCACGTGTTAGCAATAAACAACTACGACCGTCCAGATGAGTCCGCAACGGATCATTTCCAATACCGGTGCTATACGTATCGTTACTATATCCACTCCTTGTCTTATATAGTTCCATTCATATACATGACAAGTGCAAATGATGTGTCGCCCTGAATTCACATGGTCATCCTCAGCTAACTCACCAACAATATATTTCCACACGATGGAATGCTTTTCTTAAGTCATGTATTTATTGAGATAATTTAGTAAGAAAGTGACCCAATCTCCTTGACTAAATATCAAATTATCCTTCCTAATATCCACCCATTCATTTTGCCTGGGCCTTGATCAACTATACGTTCACCAAATTTGCATTTGTGAATATTCACCTCTATAAAATGGTAGGCCCGTGTACATACAATCAGAGAGAGAGAGACACTAAAATGGGTAAACTTTTGGAGAAATATAATGGTTGTCGATAAATTTAAGCACTAGATACTATAGAATAATAGAATTCGATCACTCTATCCCACATCACTTAAATAAAAGGCTTGCTATAGTTTCATATATATACCTGTATTGGGTCCTCCACCTATAAACTTACTCTTTTGGGTTGAAAACTTAATATGGTATCAGAATATTACTTATCCACGTATTGGACACATGCACTCTTGTTAAGAAGTTGTATCAACATATTTCGTTGGACCAATAGAACCATAAACAAATTATCATCTTTATGGGCTCATAACCATATCCAATGTCAACAACACTATACTAAAACATTTTTTTATCCTAAGTCAACTCCTGCTGGGCTTGGGCCTAGTCCAATCCCTAGAGATGGACAAAATTATCCAAAAACTCCAAATTAATCATTACAATAGTTAGGATGTTAAGATTCGATTTTTAATCCCTACTTCACAAGACAATATACGATTCTATTTGGATTAATTAGCTTAATTTGCTTAAAATTGCTTTTGCGACTTGAGAAGTGATAGGAAGATATATTGGCCCAAGCTACACCCCTTAAATTTTTCTACAATCACTTTAATTTAATATGAAAATTTTAATATGTGATTAGATGATTGAGACATAACTCTAAAGAAATATATCAAGATATAGTTTTCCAAAGTGATTTTAGACAAGCTAATCCAAACGGCCGATCTGTGAGTTTGAATTTGCTCCTAATGAACATAAATAATATTAGAACCTCCTGATATGTTACATCACGTGAATATTAGTTTATAGGATAATCTAATGACTGAAATCAAAATACAAATATCATGATTGTAATATCATAAACAAAAATATACATAAATTTGCCTATGTTTTGATTTTAGCCGTTAATTGGATTACATAATTAAGATGTCCTAATATTTGTCCTTAACAGCTCAAACTACCCGAAAGATTACTAATAAAACTTAAAAATTAAGCTTATATATATATATAAGTCCAAATGTTGGAAAAACTTTTGATTGACCAAAATGCCCTCGAATTAGATGTTAATGACACTTTTACCCTCTTGCAATATTAATTACCCAAAATCTCTTTAATTGCTTTTTTTAAGAGTCATTTTTTCAATTAATTTCCTAATTCAACAAGTTATCAACAAAGTTTGATCCTTTTTAGTGTTTTGAAGTTTTTTTTTTAAAAATAAATAACAAGAAATTTTATCAGAGAGAGAGAGAGAGAGAGAGAGAGAGAGATTTGCCTTTTATTAGTTACAATAAAGGTACTCTAAATTAAATTAAAATTATATTAATAAGAATGATTCAATAAAATACCACAAATTTAAATATATATTTTTTTCAAATCAAATTAAAAAATTTTATAAATACTTATATAACTTGGTTGTCAAATAACTTAATATGGTATAATTTACATTCAATATGTTATTTTCGAAAAATAAAAAATAAACGCAATTTTACAACTTATTTTATCAAACAATTTTGTTTTATTTCTATTATGAAAATTATGTAACATACTGAATTCATATTTATTGATTTAATATTATTTTTTTATATAATTTTAAATCTCTAAAAATCTTTGTAAATGAAAATTTTTAACAATGTTAGCTATTTATTTTAGTTGTATTGTTTACAATATAGTTGATTCCTTTCAGATATATTTTTTAAAAATATTACATGCGCATTGCATGCAGTGTAATGCTCGGAATTATATTTCTTATAAATACCTATATAATTAACTTGATTTTCAAACATATCATTTTAGTTATATTATCTAAATTATGTTTCATTTATTAATCTTTTTTCACAAAAATTTACACGTGCATCGCACGTGGTGCATTGCTAGTATGTATATATATATATATATATATATAGTGAACAATAAAGCAGAAAAGTTTCCTACTAGAAGCTTATTGCCACACATTTTAAGTCTAGCTTACAGATACATAAACTCACATAACGTACTGCCACATAGAGGACTACATTAGCAAGACTTAACTGAGAGGAGCTAGAGTACACTGCAATTAATAAGCAAGTTCTGCTATTTGCACCAAACTTTTACATCAATTCACTTTACATATTTGAGTTTTTTTTCCGAATATTTTCACTTTACTCCATGCCATATGAGTTGGTGCAAAATAATTGAAGGAAACACTAATTTTTTTGCGAACAAACTAGTAGAGAATTAAAGCACATATTTTGAACTCAATGCTGCGGATGCCGGTGTAATTTGTTCCACCTAGATTTCCCATCGAAGCTCTACTACCACCAGAGTGAATATTATCCCTGTTGTAATCTGCACATCATATATCATTTTCAGTGCATGATGTTGGCTTCTGAGGCTATCCGCCATGCAAGCAGTGGTGCAAATAAGTAGCACCACCAAAAGAAACCTAATACTCATCTTCTCTAAGAGAAAAAGTAATTTGCTCTTCCACAAATTAGTTATCAGTCGATCTGATGAGAAGGACAGATTATCTATATATATTAATTTAAATTTTGTGAATTGCTTGTTGTAGTATGGTTGTAGGTTTTAGCCAAAGAGAAACTAAGGTATGCAATTTTTTTATTTATTTATTTTATATGTCAAAATATAGAAGGGCCTCATTCTATAAACTCGCTTAAGGCCACCCAAATTCCAGGGCGGCCCTCCTGATTTTCAGTCCATGATGTTGGCTTCTGAGGCTATCCGCCATGCAAGCAGCGGTGCAAATTAATAAGTAGCACCACCAAAAGAAACCTAATACTCATCTTAATTCTCTAAGAGAAAAAGTAAATAATTATCGGTCGATCTGATGAGAAGTGGGGTTCAGAAGGACAGATTATCTATATATTTATTTGAAGATGACGTTTGTGAAGGATTTAAATTTGCACATAATTAATGTCACCATCTTGGGTTGTTGAGGACTGGTTTCGGTCTTAATTAGAATAAGACTTTTCAACTAGCGGCCTCGATCTCAAGGGTTTTTTTCATTGTCATTTTCAGGGTTTTGTATCGATCTCCTACACCATTAATTTATCTTCTTTCATTAATTATCACTCTTCTCATCCTCCCATCTTTTATACAACATGTTCTATACGGAATTTGCTCTACACATCGATGAACAGACATGTTATTTATTTATCTCTAATGGTTAAAGCTGTATTTAGTTAGTCAAATTCATTTATTGGTTTTTTTTTTTATTAATAAATGGCCGGCTTGACAGTTGACATTGAACCACAGACCTAGAGTTATTCCAATGGTCTTTTTTTTTTTTTTTTTTTGAAGCTTGTTCTGGCGAAAAGACATATTTTAGGAGTCTTTATAGCGGGAAGTCCTCCTCCCAAAGGATTTTTAATGCCAAAAGTCCGCCTATTTTGATATTTAATTTTTTATTGTATACAGTCTTACAAATCAAAATTAATTTGTTAAAATACCACCTTTTCACTGTATTTTTAAAATGTCAAAGACACTTTCTACCGGCCATGCACCCTTCCATTTCATTATTTCACGTAAATTTATGCTCAAATTTATCATTAATTGAGGATATTTTTTACCCTCACATTTCAATATTTCAATTCCAATATTCAAAAAATTAATTTCTACTCCCCACCTTCCAAATCCTAAAACCTCTCTACTTAATTGCTTCATCGCACAGCCCTCTCTCTAGCTTTTTCCTCATCTATTATATATAGTTTGAAAAATACTATACCTATATATCTCACTCTATGAGTGTGAAATCTACAGGTTAGGAGAGGCGATGATTTGGAATCCACTCCTTGTCTCATATAGTTTCCTTTCATTTACATGAGTCATGACAAGTGCATATTATGTGTCACACTCAAGTCACGCGCGTGATCCTCACTTAACTCACGAAACAATTTCCACACAAAGGTATACTTTTACATATATTCATGTATAAATTGAGACTAATTAGCAAGAAAGAGACTCAATCTCCTTGACTAAATATCAACTGCGCGCGTCTACCAAATCAGCATTTGTCGTTATTCACCCCAATGGATCATGAGCTTTGTAAGAAAAAAACTAGTCATCTTTAATTTGTAAGAGAAAACTAGAGTTAATTTCTACCAAAAAAAAAAAAATTAGAGTTAACATCTGATGAGATGTAGGGTTCAGAACTCAGAAGGACAGATTATATAGATGTTAGCTAGAGAGAGAGAAAAAATTGAAGATGACATTTGTGAAAGATGGCAATATTGCTAGAAAAATTTCCAAATATGGGAGGCATTGAATCCATTAAATTTGAGTAATAGATAGCAGTTTATTTAATTTGTAAGAGAAAAACTAGAGTTAATTTCTACCATAAAAAAAAAACTAGAGTTAACATCTGATGAGATGTAGGGTTCAGAACTCAGAAGGACAGATTATATTGATGTTAGCTAGAGAGAGAGAGAAAATTGAAGATGACACTTGTGAAAGATGATAATATTGCTAGAAAAATTTCCAAATATGGGAGGCATTGATGCCATTATATTTGAGTAATAGATAGCAGTTTATTATATTTTTTTTCAAAAATGCTATATAACCAGAAACTTTAACCCGAAATTAAAAACCACTATGATATGTCATGTTTTGAGTGGTGTGTGAAAAATATAAAATCTATTTGAAAGAAAGACTAAACCACTTAAAGCATGACACATCAGGGTGGTTTTTAATTTTGGGTTAAAGTTTCTGGTTGTAAAGCATTTTTCATTTTTTTTTGATTACCATGAGTGCAAAATTTGGCAATCGTAGTCTCCAAATGGGAGTCCATTAGAGATGATATTACATAAAAATGACTTGGCGCATTTTAGAGTTATTTGAATGGTGCAATCTATTAATTTTCTGGTGTGCTCTCTCTTCCCTTGCAACCAACCACAAGTTTTCATGCACTCTTGTATTTCCAAATACAGTTAAACTAAAATTAAGTGCTTGGATTCTTCTAGCTAAATGGGGTTTCTTTCACACAACCCACTTCGAGCAGTGCTTTGGCACTCTGGGAGCTAATCTTTGTCTCGATCATGCTTTTGCTTTAACCAATTAAGTCAAATACAGTTAAACTAAAATTATGTATTAATGCATAGATGTAGCCTGTAAAATGAAGAGTCACTGTGTATATATCGGTCTTACAACAAATCATACAACCATACATATATGTGCACACTATTAATTAATTAATTGTCTATGATATGGAACCCACTCCTTGTCTTACATATGTGTCATGACAAGTGCAAATTATGTGTCACACTCAATTCACGTGATCCTGTATTTATTGATCGAGATAATTTAGCAACAAAGCTAGTGACACAATCTCCTTGACTAAATATCGATCAAATTATCCTTCTTAATTTCCACTCATTCATTTTGCCTGGACCTTGTTGAACCAAATTTGCATTTGTCTATTATTAATAGAGGGCGCCCACTGCCTCTAGCTAGCTTATGAAAAAGAGCTAACTAATATAAAAAGATTTAAATTTACACATAATTAATGTCACCATCTTGGGTTGTTGAGGACTGGTTTTGATCTTAATTAGGATAAGACTTTTCAAGCAGCAGCCTCGATCTCAAGGGTTTTTTTCATTGTCATTTTCAGGGTTTTGTATCTCCTGTACCATTTATCTTCTTTCATTAATTATCACTCTTCTCATCCACCCATCTTTTATAGAACTTGTTCTGTACGGATTTTGCTCTACAGATGGATGAAAAGACATATTTATTCATTTATTGGTTTTTTTTATTGTTCCAATGATACGAACAAGCTTGCTTTTTTTTTTTTTTTTTTTTTTTTTTTTTTGCCGATATTTTTTTTTTTGGCCAAAAATTTTTTTTTTTGGACAAAAGCCCTATTTTAGGAGTCTTTATTGCACGAAGTCCTCCTCCTAAAGGATTTTGAATGCCAAAAGTCCTACTTTGACGTCTAATTTTTTAATGTATACAATCTTGCAAATCAAAATTAATTTGTTAAAATACCAGATTTACCTTTTAACTGTATTTTTAAAATGCCAAAAGACACATTCTACCGGCCACCCTCCCATTTCATTATTTCAAGTAAATTTTTGCGCAAATTTATCATTAATTGAGGATATTTTCCACCCTCATATTTCAATATTTCAGTTCCAATATTCAAAAAATTGATTTTTACTGTAACGTCCCAATTTGACATTTGTACAGACTCTTCTGGATAGTTCGACACGTGTCAAGATGGATGTACAAACTGTTCTACTCATCTATATTTCCTCATGAGAGACAAATAATATTTATTTAATAAAATGAAATAACATGTACATACAGTATGTCCTAAACGCTTTATATAAAATAATAATACAAATCATAATACTGCCAACAATACTAGCAAGTGGGCTATGTCACATACAGTGACGAATCCCAATAATCGAGGAATATATATATATACACACACACTTTATGTGTGTGTGTGTGTTCATGTATATATATGCATGTGGCTGTTGCTACAGCTTGGTGTGATCTAAATGAAGTGAAACTGAACTGAATTGAAGTGAAATTAGTTGGGGTGGATATGTGTTGGATTATGATTGAAGATGAGTACTAAATGTTTGTAAATGTCGCAACCAAATTGCAGGCAAGTAAGACATTCAAGATGGCATCATTTAGCTCTTCACAGTCAAGCTGATCATCGTGCCATCGTCGTTCAGGTTCGCTTGTAGAGTTTGCACCATTGTGTCATTGTGGAATAGTAGCTCCGATCCATTGAGAACATCATGGACGAATGTAAACCCTGGACGAAGGTTTTACGGATGTGTTAACTATGGGACGACCAATCATTGTGGGTTCTTCACGTGGCATGTTAAGGAGTCGTTCACCAAATGATCAATTCAAGTAATAATATTAGAGCTATTGGCTGAGAAAAAAGAACTTCAAAAGCACGTGATAGAGATGCAAGGTCACTTGTGTGGATTGGAAAACCAAAATAAAAAGAAAACTTACATCGATGTAAAATGATATATTTTTATAGTTGTTTTAGTGGTTGTAGTTTATGTTACATTACATGTACTTACATTAATTCATATTATCAATATTATCATGGGTGTTTTGATTATGTTTGCTGTAGAAAACTTGGTAATAAATAATCACGGCTCTTATGTAATTATGTTTAGTTTTTACCTACAATATTGCAGGTGAATTTTGAAGGAAAATAGTCGACTAAAGTGCCGCTGGAAATACAAAATGCAGAGGCAGCAATACCATAGTCGACTATATCTTTTATATAGTCAACTGTTATAACTGGGCAGAGTTTGAAAAATTTTCCTGCCCAATATAGTCGACTATAGATAACTGATAGTTGACTATTGGCGGGATTCTATATATACCTTATTTACTCAAATCATGCATTTTCAAATCCACTGTTCCCATTTCTCACATATTGTCTCCCATAGCCTCACGCAAGGTGACTCTCTCTCTATATTTTTTATCTTCTCCATCCAATACAACCCTAACCCACTCCTCTCTACACCTCACATTCCATTTTTTTGGCTTACCCACTGCTCTGAATCGTTCAAACCCTAAAAATTTGAGGATAATGTCTTCATGTAACAAGGGAAAAGCGAAGTGCCATGGTTCTCCATCGAAGCGCAGCAAGAAACGGCAACGGTGTGAGGAGGAAGCGGCATTATGGTTTCCAGATGGTGTATTAGAGAGATACAAAACGGATTTCGTTTCCACTGGTACGACAATGATGAGAGATCTTGATGGAGATCTTGAGATGTGCAGCTATGTAGATCAAAATCTTACAATGAACTGTTGTGCTTGTGATGAGAGAGAAAGAATAAGGTTGTGTATAATAGAAGCACTGAATCAGTGATGGTTTGATGAGCGAGAGAGAAGAATTTTGGGCCGTGAGGAGAGAGAGAAGACTTTTGAGTCAATAGGAGAGAGAGGGTATGTCAGATTTTCTAAGAAGGAGGAGAGCTCATTTGGCGGGAATCAAAATTTTTTCCCAAAAACGCTTCAGTAACGGGGATTAACGGGACTGCTTGCTTGCCGTTTGGGTCAAAAAGACACCCATCCTTGCGTTTTACACTTGGGCCCTTGGATTGCTCCCTTCGCCTCATGTCACCATCCGAGCGGCTGCTCACTAGCAAATTCGAACGCCTCTTCTTGCAGGTAGGTGAGAAATTAAAAGAGGGGAATCCGAAGAATAGTACCACTATACTTTATTGTGCCAAAAATTGGATTATGTATGTTTCTTTTATTTAATTAGTGTTAGGTTAGGGGTCGGTTTATTTAAAGGTCAACATCATGCTAAAAATGAAGAACAGTAACAGCAGCAACCACTATACTTTAATAATCAAATCATGCCAAAAATTGGATTTATTTATATATATATATGGGGGAAAAATAAGAGAAGGAAAAATGGAGAGAGAGCCAACTCGATTTATGTTACTGAAACTTGTGATGTGTAATCATATTTTTTAATTTCTTAAAGTAATCTTTCATTTAAATATAGTAAATTAAAACTCATTAAGAAATTTATACACATACAATAAGCACACATGAAGCTTTCATATTCATGAATGTATGATTTTGAATTATAGTCGAGTCATAATCAATGTCTATTTACATCATATATTTTATAATGTCATTAAAATAATAGATCACATGCAGTCAGAGCTTGAAATTAACAACAAATCATATTAATTGGTGAAACACTCACATGTTGATAGAAATTTATGCTTCCCTGTTCTTTTCTAACAAGACGGCTTATTTCGGGGATGAAATCCTGTTAAGGGGAGGTATTGTGAAACTCCAAAATTTCCCAAAGTGGTGGATGAATGCATTGTAATTGAAATGCATTATTGTGTTGACAAAGGAACATATATGTGGCTGCCCATGCATCACGGGTCCTCCAATGAATTATTTAGAGGATAAAACAAAGAATTAAGTTAGTAATGTGTTGCTATCATAATGTGTTTATATATATATATATATATATATATATATATATATATATATATATAT
>JAESVK010000203.1:908213-966756 GCA_017140935.1 Hamamelis virginiana | reverse complement strand
ATTTTTTGTGAACATGAAATTCATAAAATATTTATCTAATCCAACAATCATATTTTTCAACTCTATTCTACAATTGGTCCACCTTATAATAGACTCAGTGAGTCCTTATATATATATATATATATATATATATTGAAATGATCAAGTAAGGGATATCTTACTTTATTAAAATCAGCTAATATCGTTTGATCGTTAGATCTCGAGCATGGTATGAGATCTAACGATTGAGATCTAACGGTCATAGGACATTAGCTGATTTTAATAAAGTAAGGTATCGCTGATCGTTTTATATATATATATATGGGATAGGATCCCTTTACCAATACTTTTACCGGTAATTTTACTAGTAGTTTACAAAACCTAACGTAGGATTTGTATTTTTAGAATTCCACCGTTTGATTAAACGGTTCTCTCGTACACATCATATCTACAAAATATCAAGTTGATCGGAGATTAAGAGCTATTTCATCCAAAACTAAAAAGAATGGCTACACATCATGTCTACAAAATATCAAGTTGATCGAATGGCTACTAGTGTTCAATTAGCTTATTTTTTTTGCAGACATAATATTTTTATATAAAAAGGGAACGGTGGATTTCGATCTCAAAACTAAGTTACATTTTTCAAAATTTATATTAGCAAATTATTATGTGGTAAGCATATGCTTATAGAATTATTTTCATATATATATATATATATATATATATATATATATATATATACAGAAATGCTATTATGAGGCCCACCTTACGTAAGTTTGTGTAAGGTCCCCTCCATATGACCAATTTTATATAACAGTTTGTAAAACTGATCGTTGGATTAGATGCTCATCTTCTATATGTCATGCTTGCAAAAAATCACAGTGATTCGACGGTTGGTTTTTGAAAAAATCTACGTTAAAAAAATGGTGATATTTTGAAGAACAAATGAGTTGCATATTTTCACAACGACTTTTCAGAGAGAGATCATTATATTCATCATTATATTAATATAAATATCTCAAAATTTAGGGAAGATCACAACTAACTTTTAGTATTTTTGAACTTATATATTTTCCTATTTTAGAGAATCATAAGAATAAATCATAAGAATATCTGTGTCTTTCATTGACGCGAAAGAGCCATTCAAATGGAGAAAAGGAGTGTGAATAGTAGAATATCTTATATCTATATGTCTTTCATTGACAAAGTCATTCATATGATGATGCCGCATCATCATCTCTCTCTCTCTCTCTCTCTCTAAAAATTAAGAGAAATTAATTAAGTTGCATGGAAGGTTCGCTTGTCACGTTTCTCATTGCATATTATCCTTTTTTTCAATTCTGTATTGAGCACATAGTGTCAAATACTAACCCTTATATATTCAATTTGTATTAATTTAATTATCTTCTAAGTAATTTAAGCACCGTTTAGATTTGTTTTTTATAAGTACTTATTTGCTTTTTTAAAATTTTTCTAAAAAATTACACAGTGTAAATTTTTTAAAAAGCAAATAAATACTTATAAAAAAAAATCTAAACGATGCCTTAATTTTTTTGAACTTATATATTTTCCTATTTTAGAGAATCATAAGAATATCTCTGTGTCTTTCATTGACGCGAAAGAGTCATTCAAATGGAGAAAAGGAGTGTGAATAGTAGAATATCTGTGTCTTTCATTGACAAAGTCATTCATATGATGATGCTGCATCATCATCTCTCTCTCTCTCTCTCTCTCTCTCTCAAAATTAAGAGAAAGTTGCATGGAAGGTTCACTTGTCACGTTTCTCATTGCATATTATCTTTTTTTTTTTTTTTTCTTTGTCGAGAAGTCATTGCATAATCAATTTAGTTCTAGTCGCGTAATTATTTTTCTCCGCTTTAAGTTGTGCTTTATGTTGTTCGAAAGCAGCTACAAATTGAATAGCATTGACTTGAAGTCAACAAATGAGAAAAGTCAAAACTCAGTGTCCATTTGGATTGAAATCAACAAATAAGCTTTTTGGGTCACCAAAGCTGGGCCCCTCCACCCACTTTTCTCATTGCTGATTTGAATTGAGAAGCACAAGCCAAAGAAGCTGCTTCTCATCATCAAAAGTTGCTTTTGCACCGTTTGGCAAAAAAACAAAAACTTTTAAAATCACTCAAAAGTCAAAGAAACTGCTTTTGTGAGAATCCAAAATTAGGTGATTTTCCTTTTTGGGATTCTGCTTTTGATATCAAAAATTTCCTAATACCAATATTGCCCTTATAAAAATAACTAAAACAATTTTATTTTCATTCATATCCCACACATAATAACCTAACTCATTCGTTAGTTTTCTCATAAACCAACTGTTAGATCACTGTGATTTTTTGTAGACATAACAAACATAATATGAACATCTAATCTAACGGTCGATTTTTCAAAAAACCTATCCCATCTACCCTATTGAGGAGTGACCACTAATTTGAACCCCAAATTATAATTATAAATAAGATTTTTTAAATTATTTATATCATTCATATTATTTATCCTTATAAATAAAATTATTTATAATTTTATTGCCAAGGGTAATTGTGTGTCAATTCATAATTAAAAGCAACTTCTTCATATGGTATCCAAACAAGTAGTAAAAGCATTTTTAGTGCCAAAAGCACTTTAAAATACAGTATCCAAACGCAACTAACTTCTACTTCTGCATCTCTTCTGCTTCTACTTATGCTTGTTTCCAAATGGGCCCTCACTCTCTTCCTCTCCCTCCCCCTCCCCATTTCCTACTGCAACAGACCCCAATCTCTCTCTACCGCTCCAACATTTCCCGCTGCAACATCTCTCGCCCTCTCCTGCTGCAAAATCTCTCGCCGGCAATCTCCTCTGGCCGCTGCAACATCTCTCGCCATCGTTGCTCCTCACCGCTCCCGCTCGCTGCTCGTTGCCATCTCTTTCTCTCGCTCCTCGCCAACCTCACTACTGTCGACCAAACAGTGAGTCCCACTGCATCTCTTCCTCTTTTTTTCCTCTTTTACATGTTGTCATTTGTTTAGTGACCATTTTATTTTATTTATTTATTATAAATTTTAATTCAATCAAACTGCCATAGTTGCTTGTGTTAAACAATAAAAAATGTTTGGACTTGTCTGATTCAAAGTTGAGTTCAGAACTCAGTTTTTTGCAATAAGATTTTTTTTTTCAATTATATTCCTGGATTTGTCTGATTTCCCTTTTCTTCTAAATCATTTTTCAGAATCATGCAATTAGCTTGTGTTTTCTTAATTCACCATATATCCTTTGTGAATTAAGAGAACACAAGCACCATATATCCTGTAAGCACCATATATACTTGGTGAAACCTTCCGAAATTCTTCTCACTAATGGCTTCCGCGGTGACGGAGGATGCCGATAAACATCGTATTAATGGAGATCTGTACAGAGCTCTGATCAGTCGAGAGAAAGAGAAGGTGATTGAGCTCTGCCGGAACGTTCCTGAGCGCGCGCTTCACGTATTAACAATACATAATGACACTGTCCTTCACATGGCTGCTTATTCCAGACAAGAACACTTGCTACTCAGACTAGTGGAGGATGAGTTGCCGGTGGATTATCCCAACAAAATGACCCACCAAAATGATAATGGAAATACTATCCTCCATGAGGCAGCTGCCACCGTCCAAGACCATTCCGTTGCCGAGAAAATGTTGCAGAAAGCGCCGGCGTTGTTAGGCATCCGAAACCACCTTAAAGAGACGGCTATCTTTCCGGCGGCTCACTATGGCAACACTGTGATGTTCAGGTTTCTCGCTGATAAAGTCTCTGAATACAGTGAAGCAGATCGTCAAGCGTTTCTTCAGAGAGAAGATCAAACTACTGTTCTTCACATTTCCATCCTTGCTGGGAACTTTGGTGAGTTCACATTTCATTAATCCTTCTGCATCTGCGTGCGTGCATATGGATCTTGCTTTTCTGAGGTTGTACTTTGGAATGATGATTTTATGCTTGGGTCTGCTTGTTGCTCGGGTGATGTGTCATTATCGGGATCATTTACATATCATCCAAATAAAAAGCAGAGCATCCAGATTATGACACATCACCCCAGTGAAAATTATGAATATCTCTTATATTTGAGAAGTATTTTGGTAATAATCTATCCCATCCCAAATAGTCCATATACAAATTTCCTTTCATTTAAACCCATTAAAAAATATTGGAGCAAATACTATCAAGTATGGGAGGAGCACCCATTTTGACATTGAATTACTCCCAAATATAAAAATAAAAATCCCAAATGAAAACTCCCCTTTCAAGAAAATTGTTAAATTTCTCCTTTAGCAAAAGGAATGAAAGCTTCCGTTGTTGCTTATTAATTTGTGCCCCTTTTTTTTCATAATTTGAATAATGTTTGTTGTTTTATACAATTCACAATTTTCAATTCACGTTATCATTCGGTTAACATATAAATACATTTATATTTAATAATAATTTTGAATAATATTATAATAAAAATATTATAAATATATATACAGTTCAGATCTTATACACATACGCTGACTTTAATATGATACCTCTTTAACTAAAGCGAATGATATTCGCACTCCATCGTTGGCCTACCATGCTCCACACAGATCTAAATAAGGGAAAATTTTCAATCGTGCCTTTATATTAAAAAAAAAAAAAAAAACATTCACTTTCATGTATTTTGACATTTTGTGCTTCTGTAAGGTCAATTGTAAAACATATTTTGAAAAATCGGCCGTTGGATAACATACATATTTTATGAATATCATGTTTGCTAAACATTTTAGTGATCCAACGGTTGTTTTTGAGAAAACTAACTACAAAAACTATGTTCTTTTGTTTTTCAAAATACATAATTTTGCAGTCAATTTTTCAAAAATCGATCGTTGGATTATCGTGATTTTTGACAGGCATGACACTCGATCATAAGATGGATATTTTATCCAATGGTTGATTTTTCAAATATATTCTGCAATTGATCCTATAAAAGAGCAGAATGCCAAAATATATGAAACTTAATGTTTTTTGACATAAGGGCAAAATTGAAAATTTGCCCTTATATATGTGAATGTAGAACACGGGGCTTTTGTGGAGCACGAATATCATTTGCCTTAACTAATTGTGAGATATATATTTTAAAAAATCGATTGTAAGATTAGATATTCTTCTCGAGGATGTCATGCATAAAATTACAATAATATCCAATATCAACATCTTAAAATATCGATTGTGAAAAATGTGATCATTGAAAATTATGACAGTTTTTTTATCTCGATGATATATCTGAGAAATCATTCGTTGGATCACTTTAATATTTGGCATGCATGACATGTATAAGTATAATATCTAATCCAACGATTAGTTTTTCAAAATTCAGATGTTATGATTACCTTAAAATTAATATAATAACGAAAAGAATGAACAATGTTGATAGAAATCATTTCTGTCTATATGGAAAATTGAAAAGAATGAACAATAACCAAAAAGTTAGTACTTGAGTGATTAGATTCCAAATCATCACCTAAACCCAATGTTAATATTGTAAAATATTCTCTTTTAAAAAAAAAAAAATTGTAAAATATTCTAAACATGACTAGAAATTATACTAAAAAAATATAATAATATTAGAATATATTTTAAAATGTAAAAAATGATAACTTGTACTTGCCAAGTAAATAGGAGATCTAGTAGTATAACTAGGACCAACTCATTTTACACTTAAATTAATGAAATATTGCAGACTCCTTTCTTTGGCAACTTGCACATTTGAACTTGTAGGCTGTCTAAATTATCATTCTTATTTTTATGTCTTCAATTTTTCCACGAAATGCGAGACAGAATTGGCCTTGCAAATCGCAGAAAGGTACGAGCATTTGGTTAGTCAACCAGACAAGGACGGGATGACTGCTCTTCAACTTCTATCATGCAACTCATCAGTTTTTAGCGGCAGGGGTGAAGATGCATTCGTCAAGCAACTCATCAAAAGCGGTATTTTTTTTTTACCAGATCATCTTATCTTACAATAACGTCCACTTCATCTCACCGTTGATTTATCCATATATATATAATCAGTTAAAGACTAGAACTTATTGTAATCTTACAATAAGGTCCCTTCATCTCATCTCACCGTTGATTTCAATAAATTAAATCATCGACCGTATAAACAAGTCTACTTTTTCACCCAAACCAAGGCAATAAAGTGGCTCCAGCAGCCTTCATTTTTGACTTATCTCCCCCTCACTCTCTCTCTCTCTCTCTCTCTCTACCCATCTTTTGCTTCTTTCTCTCTTCCTCTCTCTCACTCTAAACCATGTGACTGAATTGATGAATACTTTCTCACTCTTTAAACCATTCTCTGTCATCTACGAGATCAACAGCGGCGACCGGCGACCTTACAAGCAAAATATTAATTATTTATCACCTTATGTTTTTGCTTTTTTTTTTTTTTTTTCCTCTTTCTATGATGTTCAATCTTTCTTTCTATCTCTTAATCTCGGTTTTTTGTTTTTGGGATATCCAATTGCCCCATGATGAAATGATTTCCACAACTCAGTGAATGGATGCTTTGAATTGGACAAACAATTAACAAGTGCATCAAAACTAAAAAATCCCACATAAAAGTTTGCCCAGGTCTTTCATCGTAGACTCATGTTTAAGGTGATTAATTAATATATAAAAGTTTAGGTGCCGTTTGGATAAGTTACCATTTTTTTACTTTTTTAATTTTGAAAGTAGAAGCAATTTTTTGCTTCAACTATCAATTTTTTGGAAGTAAGAAGTACGTTTGGAAGTCTCAAATTGCTACATGTTTTAAAATTTAATGGGCACACACAATTGTCTTTTATTTTATTTTTTTTTTAACCCATTCTAACATTTTATCAAACAACTGATGTGCATTCAATAGATTCTCATAAATCAACACTTAAACAAAATAAACAAATCTCACAAAACAAAAGCAACAAATAGAGAGGGAGATGCTCTTCCTAAACCCTATTTTCCGTCGCCATCGTCCTCAAACTTTCATCCTTCTCGAATGGAATGTGTTCGATCCGCATGTTTTTGGGTTAAAATTTTGCCATCAATTTAACAGGAAAATGTGCCCATCAAGTTACATTGTTACCCAAAATAAATATTTTTTAAGGAATTCAATAAAAACTCCTAACAACATTTAATTTAATTTTCAAGATGAGATTGCAGAAGTTAATGGCATTTCAGACTCGCTTGAGCCAACTGAGTGGTCTGCCTCATTTAATGCACTTGATGTGGAAGCTATGGTGCTCTGAGAATCTCCACCTCCTGCATCATGGCCATGGCTAGCTTCATCTGGTTGGCTTTCCATGCTTCTATGGTCACCGCTGCCATCCTCACTGCCTATTACAATAACCATCCCAAAACGCACATGTCTTCCGCCACCAGGAGATTCTACTACTGCTGTTGTTACTGTAGCGCCGCTTGTTCTGGCAGCTGCTGGTGCAGCGAGATGGGTGCTGGTGCGACGGTGTGCTGGTGCGAGGTAAACGTTTTGCTGGTCGCGAGTTAGGGCAGTGAGAATGAGAGAGATAGAGAGGAAGAAAGAGAAAGATCGTGGGAAAAAGAGTGGTTAAGAAGAAAAATTGGATTTTTACATCCATGGGGATTTGATGTGTGGGTCGGTCACATTTTATTTCTGCTTCCTACTTTAAAAAGTTGTGAAAGTCATATTTTTTCACTTCCACAAATTTTGAAAGTTCTGGTAGTTACTTTCATATAGTAAAAAGCAACATGACTTACCAAACGTACTTTGATACCAAAACTTCCATTTTTCTACTTTTTTAAGCAAAAAACAGGAAGTCGTAGCTTATCCAAACGCAACCAACGTTCTCACTGAGATATTTATTGTTGCTTTCAGTATGTAATACAGATCTAACCACAATAATAAGAAATTAAGAAGTTTATGAGGAATTATTCAGGAAGAGTTTTCTGAGATAGAAAAAATCATGCTATGATTGCCTGATGGTCCTTTGAAACGAGTTAGATGTATATATTTTTCTTTAGTTCTACCAATTTTATTCGCAGTGTTCCCTACTATAACTGAATTCCATTTTTTGGACAGTCAAATCATTCTGGCAGAAACCAGATCAATCTTATGCTTTGCTGCTCGCCAAGTTCTTAGTAAATAGAGATATCTCCTGGGAGGCTACTAATCCTGGAATATACCTGAGTAATCCTACACCACATAACTATAGTGTTAATCCCGAAGCTTCATCCCTTGAGAATCGAAGTGGAGAAGGGCCATCTACTGTTTACTTAAGCCCGGATAACGTGGGAGGAGAAAGCCCTCAAATAAGTAATGGAAGTAGGAGTACTGTAAAGATTGGCGAAAGTCCTTTGTTTTTGGCAACTAAGTCAGATAGTGTTGAGATTGTTAAAGAAATACTCCATCAATACCCTCAAGCAGTTGAGTATATTAATGCCGAAGGGGAAAATATACTGCATTTAGCAATCAAGTACCGCCGATTAAAGATTTTCGAGCTTGTGAAGAAAATGGAAGTACCAATGAAGAGGCTGGTGCAACAAGTTGACTCCTGTGGGAACTCGATACTACACATGGTAGGAGCAAGGAGAGAGGATAATGAATTTGAAAAGAAGCAAGGTCCTGCACTCAAATTGGAAGATGAGTTGCTATGGTTTGAGGTGCAGTACTTCTATTACCCCATTCCCTTATGCATTTTCCACAAACACTCACCTTTTTTTCTTTCTTTTTTTGTCCTTAAGTGTCACTAAGTAGGGGTAGCCCTCCCTTAAACCCTCTGATCCTCACCCTGATGAAGGCAACATTCAAACCCAAGTCTCTAATACAGCGGCCATGAAGAGAGTTTACCAGTAAGCTGGCTAGCACCTTCCAAGCGCACACACTTTACTTGCATATAAAGTGACACCATACTAATCCTAATATTGTGGAAGCTTCATGCCATTGGATCTTGTACTAAGATTCATTGGTAAATCCCCCATGATGTCAAGCCAATGATCCGATAGTTTGAGTCGCCTTATATATATATATAATATGGTAGTGCATTAACTCGTAAAGGAGTATATCCAGATTTGAACTTGCTTTGCAATTGAAACTGTGCTTTTAATATGATTGTGGTTATGCGCAGCGTGTGAAGAAAGTCAGTATAACACATTTCATCAGTCACCGGAACTTGATGGGGCAAACTGCTAATGGATTATTTGCTAGTACTAATTGGGAACTGCATACTTCAGCAAAGCAATGGCTAGAGCGTACGGCAGAAGGATGCACCATTGTTGCAGTTCTCATTGCTTCTGTTACTTTTGCTGCAGCCTACGCAATACCCGGAGGTCCAAATCAAAATACCGGTTTTCCACTCCTCCTTTCGCAACCTTTCTTTGTGATTTTCATCGTGAGCGATGTATCCTCCTTTGCATTTGCTTTGGTAATGATGATTATATTCCTCTCAATCCTCTCTTCATCATTACGAATAGAAGACTTCAAGATGTCTCTTCCTCTGAAGCTGATGCTGGGCTTCAACACTTTTTTCTTCTCTGTGTCAATGATGACAATAGCATTTGCAGCAACAATCCTTCTCATGATACAGAATAGGAAAAGCTGGACACAAGTGATCCTATATGGCATCCCAGTGAGCATCTTTTCACTATCATATTTCCCTCTCTATATGTTGCTATCAAAAACAGACAAATATTTGCTGAAGAAAGCAAAGCAGGTATTTCCTTGGAGTCATTGTCTTAAAATTCTTACTAAGATTACCAATTTGTTTAAGAGTCGTAATACCCAAATCAGAAATCCCTCCAACCCCACTCAATCTTGATGTAGCGATCCCACAAATTCCATATCCCTTGCTTCACCACAAACTTCCAATTCCCCTGTTTGAAATGCCAAATTGGTAGGCTTTTGGGGACATTGTCCTTTGTTGTTGATGTAATTTACAAGAATCTCCTTGCTCAAAAGTGAGACCTATTGAGTTATGATTCTTGTTTGGTTTTTGTAGAATATACTATCACAATTCACAAATTACATAATTCATCTAGTATGCTAAAGAGCATACAATTGATTAATGGGTTATACCATATATAGATTTGTATTTGTTTTTCATATATAATAGATAGTTCCTAGAAGAAACAGATGTAGAAATTAAATTTTGATTTGATACAAGTGGGATCAAACTCGTCAACCATGACAAAGGAAAGTGTATGCTTGTGACCATGATGATCGGTTATATACATGCAAGGCCAGGCCAACATTTTTCCTTAGATAGAAAGAGCCCAAAATGGCAACATTCTTCTTGACTAAAGAATGTACTCTCTAGGCACCAGCTAAGACAGTTGGGGTGTGGGTTCCTACCTATCATCCAATCTTTAGTCTTACCAGGATAACTTTGAGCTAGCCAAGTAGAATATATTTACCTATTTATTAGGAACTGACCAATATACCCTTATTTTATTACTGCAAATTCAAATTTTTTTTTTTTTATCTAAAACAGTTGTTACGAAAATGGTGATAAAAAGATCACTGCAATTTTCTCGGCAGTGAGAACGGGAGCATATCCCTGTTCAGAAGGATGTGATGAAGCACATTTTCATTGAATCAAAATGTGGTTTCCAGCCGAGACGAAGCTTGGAAGCTTCGGTTATTAATTGGAATTACTTAGTTGGACCAAATAACTTGTGTATGTGTATATATAGAAATTTTCATATTGATCAATATGTTATCAAATAACTTAAATAGAACATCTCATGTGATGCAGTTCCTCTGAATGTCGTATTTTCAGGTGCATGCTCTCTTATCACACCACTTCTTTCTCGATCACAAACGGTGTACATGTTAGGTCCACATATACTCTATTTAACCACAAACAAATAAATTAAAATAAAATAAAAAAATAAGAGGAATTGAAGTGGGCTGTATAATTTTAATGAAGAGTCTTAGATCACAGGACAGTCCTCGAATGCATGCTCAAAAAACAAAAAAAAAAAAAAAACACTGATCATCTAAAGTTTCACATTGTTCATCAATGGCATTTACAACACAAGAACAAATTACTACAAACCTCATGAAAAACCTCCAAAATAAGACCCCGATACTCCTCAGAATTCATGGAGACATAACAATTCAATAAACGACGAAGATCTTTGGGTTCCTCAATACGATTTGCCATTATCATCTCCACCATAGACTCTCTAAAATCCTCTCTTGGATCATAAGAAGATTTCTCCATGGCCACCATTACAATAAACTTAGTAGTACTATTATTATTGCCTTCTCTTCTTGATCCTCTCCTAATAATTCTCTCTTCTTCTTGTCTTGCTTCTTGCCTTTCTCTAATCATCTGGTCCAATCTCTCTTGAACCATGGCATGTGCTAGGCTTGATATCGATGCGTACCGATCCGAATTGGTGCTGCTATCAGCTTCCTCTGATGAAGAAACACTAAGCCTGCAACTGCAACATAAGGCCTTGCATCCTTTGAGTTGAAGCTTATTTTGCTGCTGCTTCTTGTATTGATCTCTGCAGGAGGAGCCTTGCATTATTATTCTTTACACATTAACTCTCACAGCTAGCTTTGAAGGAGAATTTGTGCAAAAATAATGATTTATGCACAAAATGGGAAGTGGGTCTTATTTGTTATGATTGTGTCTTGAGTTTAGAATTAATATTGAAGTTAAAGTGTGAGAATTGAAATGGTTGGAAGATTAAGATTGGAAAGCAAATGGGGAACCAATTGGGCTTTTTAATGGAAGTCAGTGATTATGATGTTAAGTATAGACCTTCTTTAATTCCCTTTATAGGATTGAATTAGGTGGCATGCTTTTGACAGTGTGGCTAATATGGAAAGAATGAGATTAATCATATTATAGGTACTCATTTAGAAAAAGGGGTCCTTTAAAACATGTGGGTACAATCTCTAGTGTACTTGGAATTGAGACAAGCCTTCGGCGTGGAAGGAGGGCTAAGGTAGATGTAATAAATAAAGTTGATGTCCAAGCCATCTTTCATTTTTTTTAAGGGTGTAGATACCAATTTTAAGCCATGTGGTTATATCATTGAAAACATAATTATCATAATTGGATTGCCCATTTACTTGTTTAGGTCACTGGATTCCGAGTTAATCGAAAGTTTTGCTGCTGGTGCTACAATAAGGTCTTCTAATGAGTATTCTTCTATAGTCTTTTCCTTTTCATTTAAAGTTAAAACCCTGTCTCAAGCACTACTTGTGTATAATATTGCTTCATGCTTCCTACTTGCCAATCTAATTATGGAGAAATATCTGTAAGAGATTACACAGCTGGTGAGAATCTCTTCTTTATAGTTTTAAAATAAACAATACAATTAAGATGGGCAAACTAGGGTACTGTTTGGCATGTGAGAATCATTAGTTTGCAGAATATTGGATTACCATTAATCTCCTTTGAGTTGGTTCCTCTGTACCAATTAAACAAGGAAACAAGGCACATGTTTATATAATGAGAAGTTGTAAAGGTAATATTAAAGGGATCTCTGTCCCTGACCCTTATTCCTTTAAAAACATGGGATTGGTAAAAGGAAGAATGACTCCTAATGGTGTTTACTGTTTAGAGTGATTGTGGTGGCACTTTTCCAAGTGGGTTAAATGAAAATTTTCAGTGCTTGGTTGTGTAAAAAAAGAGCAGAAGCAGAAAGGTGTATAGTGTATTCTTATAGGAATCATGAAGGCATGTCACCAATTGGGTGAAGTTTCTCTTTTGTTCAAGGGTCTGGCATGAAGACTTGTTCAGATTGAATGGAAAAGTCATCCTCTTCTACACATGGTTCTAAGTTTTTCTTGTGGGTTGCTTTCTAACCTTTGTGTTTTTTTTTTTTTTTTAGAGTTTATAAGAGAGCCCTGAGAGGTCCTTGGGCTACACAAAGGGATTAACTCTTTCTCTTAAATCCCTCCCCAAAATTCAAAGACTCAAATATGCCCCACTTTCTCATTGTAGAGGAAAGAGATACCCACTAAAATACAACCTGTTAACAAAAAAGGCGACCGTCATTTTTATCTCTCATTTCGGAATAGTAAATTTTAGCCTAAATAAACAAAATAAGAAAACGAAGGAAAAACTTTCAAGCCAATTCCTTAACATAGACGACGCTCAAGAACATCAAATTTTCATCATCGACTTCTCCTAAAACCGTCGTCTTCTTCTTCTTCTTCTTCTTCTTTTCATTTTTCTTTTTTTACCTTTTTTTGGCTGATTAAATTCCAGGACTTATTAACACTAAATGCTAATCCACACGCCACTTCAAAAGAGTTTAACTCTTGAAAGCATGATAGAACTTAAAAATAATTCTAAACCAGCACCTTTGGTGTAATGGTTATCTCTCCCATCTATGGGTGGGAAGTTAAGGGTTCAACTCCCCTTTAGGGAGGTAGAGAGTTCGAAAATGTAGATTCAGGATGTGTGTGAGTTTCTTACAAGGCAATTATACATGTATTGTTGCAAATCAGGCCAGTCCCCAGCCTAGCCATAGCCATCAATTGTACCATATGAGACTTTAGGCCAACCTATTCCAAAATAACAAGTCTCAAGCCCAAATCCGGCTCATTTGCTGTCCTACATTATATGGACTTTAGTCCAACGACATTGTTAGTATGAGAGCATGGATCCAACCCATCTATAAAAGTGGGCCTTCTTAACAGGCCTTTTTTCATAACCCAAAATGCATATTAACACAACTAAAGCTAGGAGTGTCTAACTTGATCATTATCACCAAACAACCCCTAATTTTTGAATGGCATATTCCTTCTTTTTCTCCTCAAAATCTGGAATATACTTTTGTAACAGGAAAGGAAGGTGCTGTGGGTAGGTAACAACAACAACAAAAAAAAAAAATTTGATCTAATGAGTCTCACTCAAACAATCATTTGCTGTATACTTAACTAACCATCAACTGATTTGTACTCAAAATCTTAAGAAAGTCAAATTACACTTGTCTCCTTATTTGGTACCCTTTTCTTTTCTATTCACTGTCAAGATACAACTCAATGATGAAGAGCCCTAATGACAATGAAATAATGAATGGAGTAGAGTTCACTCATTCCATGTGGTAGAATTTTAAGTTAGGCTAAAAAGTTTTCTAGTTGGTCAATATATATGTGTACTACATAGCAGCAATCTTATTACGAGGTCACTTGATATGAAATTTTTGAAAATAGATCCAATAAACTGTAGTTAATTCAGTTCATATAAGTGACCAGCTGACGATCAAGATCTAAATAGATTAATATAACGTATGTAAGAACATTCTTATAAAATCGAAACTATATATATATATATATCATTATCTTTTGTAAGTGATATGCATATTATATTTTGAAAGAAGCTGCGGAAATAATGATCATTTATTTTAGTTGAAAGTAATAATCTAAACAACTCATTGTTAGTTATCCAGATAAATAAATTATATTCATATTTTAATTTTTGTACAAGGCTGAATAAATTTACACGAAGAAAAAATTTATCAAATAATAATAAAGAAATAATAATTAGTCAAACTTAATTTTAGCCCGTAAAAATTTAGGTTTTCAAATAACCTTTTAACATAACAATTTCACATTATACATCATATCATTGAATATAGAGGAGAGGCTTAATTTTGATGTGTTTAAAATAACTCTACAACCAAACACCACCTATATGACTCATGGGTGAGTTCATTGACGAGTTCACCAACTCATGGAAGGTGAGAAAAGTAGGTAAGGAGTAACACCAACAACAGCAACAACATCATCAGAAACAGCGGGAAGAACAAAAAGACCTGCAAAGTTTACATATTTTCTTTTTCCCCAAAATACCCTCGATTGCGGGCGGAGTCTCCAAAGACCTTCTTGCCCTCATTCTTTCACAGTTTCACTTATATCGCACTCCTATTGCAAAGAGAGAGAGAGATAGAGCGCGCATCCGTTTCTCGTGTTCAGTCTCACCTAATAAGATCTTACTCAGTTCGCCGCCGACTAGCCGTTAATCATGTCGTCTTACATCCCTAACGGCGACGTCGCCGCCGGGAAATCTTCGGCGACGGTCACTGGACGTGTGGCATCGGTTTACAGTGAAGTACAGAAGAGCCGTCTCGACCACTCTCTTCCTCTCCCTTCTGTTCTCAGGAGCTCCTTCAAAATCATCGACGGCCCTCCTAGCTCAGCTGCCGGCAATCCAGGTCATTTTCGTATTCTAACAATCAGTCTTCTCTATTTTTGAATCCATATCAATCTGTTATTTTATGTCGATCGATTGATTTTGAATATTGTTCAGTATCACAATATTTGTACTTCGTCTGGTTTCCGAGAAAATCAAGGGAGAGTAAATTAAAGTTTCAATTTTTTTGTTTTTAGTTGTTTTGGTTTCCAAAATATAATAAAATCACTGTTTTAGGCTGAGTGGAGTGTGATTTTTTTTTTCTCGGAATTCAAAAATTGAAACTTTAATTCATTTCCTTTTCTTGATGTTTCTCAGTAACCAAACAGAACATTGGATCCTTTTTTGTCGGTTCTTTAAATTTGATTTTATTGCGCATTGCGGTGTTTGCAGATGAAATTGCGAAGCTTTTCCCGAATGTTTTCGGGCAACCGTCAGCGATGTTGGTGCCGAGCGAATCTGGTGCGGTTGGATCAGATCAGAAGTTGAAAATCGGCGTCGTTTTGTCCGGAGGACAGGCTCCTGGAGGACACAATGTGATTTCTGGAATTTTCGGTGAGGATCTTACTGATAGATCGTTTGAACATTTTCATTTGCTGTTTTATTTTTTGAATATTAGTTGAGATACCATATGATCTATGTTTTGGCCATAGATTATTTGCAAGAACGTGCGAAAGGAAGCACATTGTATGGCTTCAGGGGTGGACCTGCTGGGATCATGAAATGTAAATATGTAGAGCTCAACTCTGAATTTATCTATCCTTACAGAAATCAGGTGAGAAATTTTGATTATTATAAGCGAAGTGTCCAATGCAAATTAGCTGTTATTAGTACACACACACACACACAAAAAATGCATTCAAGTCATGAGGAGGGATTTTAATTAGTTAGTATTGTTGTTTGGCGTAAAATGTCTGTTTGATGCATCTGTTTAATTATTTTAATTTTTAGATGAATATGGATTTGATATGCCCATATGTGCATGCAGAATTGCATCAGTGGGTCTTTTTAGGTACTATGATTTGACTAATCATTTCAAAGAATTCAAACCCCAAACACACCCCCTCTTTTCAAAAAATAAATAAATAAATAAACACATAAAAAACCCCAAATTTTTTTCATTTGCACATCAGTTTTAGCTATGTATCTATATATGCACAGATGCTTGTGAAACCAATCAAATAGGGATCACATCTGATTTTAATGTACTTTGTTTCTATCAGGGTGGCTTTGATATGATCTGTAGTGGGAGAGACAAGATTGAAACTCCAGAACAGGTGAGACTCTTTCCGTGTGTGTACTCAGATCTGATTCTTCTACAGCAGTTGTTCATTATTAAGATTGACTAACTTTAAATGAACTTGATTTCAGTTTAAGCAAGCTGAAGAAACAGCATTGAAGCTGGACTTGGATGGGCTTGTTGTTATTGGTGGGGATGACTCAAACACAAATGCTTGCCTCCTTGCTGAAAACTTTAGGTACAAAATTGGGCAATTTTGTTGCTGGAATAATTCAGTGAATAAAGAAATTATAGTTGCAGTTTTCTATAGTTTTTACTTTTAATTCTTATATTCTTTTTAGGGTACCCATGAAGTTGTAAATTCTCTATTAAGAAATCTATTATTCAATGACCAGGATAGATATTACTTTTTATTTGTTTAATCATGCTGGCTATCCTATTTGTATAACGTCATTTGTTTCATTGGATTAATTAGGGTTAAAAATCTGAAAACTCGGGTGATTGGATGCCCCAAGACCATTGATGGTGACTTGAAATGCACAGAGGTTCCCACGAGTTTTGGTTTTGATACTGCATGCAAGGTATTGTAGCTATCATTCATCTTTTACACTTGCAATTTCTTTATGCTTTCGTCTTTCACGTTTTCATGATATGAAATTAATTATGCATGAAAATAATTATGTACTGTATGCCTGTTACCTGAATGTATTTGCCTTAAATTACATTCATGCGAATAAGCACTGCCTGTCCATGACTCACTTGAAAACTGGTTTGGTTGACCTTATTGGAGACCTTTGTATATTTTTTCTTTTCTCAGCCCTCTTGAGGTCTTTATGAGAAAATTTTTATACATTTCATTCTGCTAGCATAAATAATAAAACATTTACTATTTCGACTCTCAATCCAAAGGAGCAGGTTCTTATTGAAAATGCTCTTACGGCTTTATGTTGGAATTAATCTTCATTTGGTGGGAGGAACACCAAAGTTTTTTGATCTTTTTAGAGTCATGTGCTTTGTAGAGTTCCTCTTTTTGGTATAGTCCCTGTATATGTGGCTTTTGTCCATTTTGTGTTTAATATACTTACTAACTTACCTTGCTTTGACCATTAAGGTTTAGATTCCAACTTATCATCAATGACTGGATATATATAATTCACACGTGTAGCTAGAGTCATGCAGTGAAAGATTGTAACTATTCCATTGTTATTCTGACCCTGCAGATATATGCAGAAATGATTGGAAATGTCATGATAGATGCTCGCTCAACTGGAAAATATTATCACTGTGAGTATATGGGATCTGAACTTGTTAAATCCAGTCCTTTACGTGTGTATATTGTGCATATTGTTTTATGGCTTGAATTTATGATTAATTATATTCAGATAATTTCTATGCGGCCTATAATAGGAGTGGATAATTTTACTAACAAGCCTTGTTTTATTTACAAAATTATTGAGACCAATAAATGAAGATGCAACTGTTCAAGTTCTGTTACCACTTTTCCAAGTCTTTCCTAAGCCACTTGTGTATTGTAGTAATGAGGCAGACAGATCTCAGGCTGCTTGAAATTGTGCTAGTTGGCACCCTTACTTGCATAAGTACTGGTCATGACATCTAAATACTGTTTATGTATTCTAAAAAATTTCTCTCCATTTATTAAACTTTCCTTATTTGATGAGCAACCTTGACTCAACTATGCCTTGTCCAAAATTGTCCAGGGTAGTCTACACTAAGTCTGTTTCAGTATTTAGCTTAAATGTGTGTGTGTGTGTGTGTGTGTGTGTGTGTGTGTATTTAGTTAATCATTTGCCTAAAAATTCCTTCTTGTTGTGGGGCCTTTAACCTAAATGATATCTTTCTTTCTCATTATTGCAGTATTGGCCATTGTTAAGCATGGCTAAACCATCTCAACAAACTTACTTTTATTCTCTTCAATTGGTGCTACCTCTGCCTTATCACAGAAGTTTTTGTTTGTCATTCAGTCATTCTTTGTCTGGCCAGTTATCTGTCTCGACATCCTCATTTAACCTGCACTCACTTTATGAACGTGTCATTTTCTTGGCTATTTAAAATTTACTATTATCAAGCAGGGCTAGTCTTATAGCTGCCATATAACGTTAATCCCACAATGTGTAGGATTTTAAAGCCAAACTTTGTGTGATTTTGCTTAAAACTCAATGAACTTTGTCTTTTAAGATTATTTTTTTTTGGGTAGTACTTTTCATTTCGGTTATTCAGAACAGCAGTAATTTTCTCTTATGATCGGTTTACCCCTTTGCTTTGTGCTTATTTTTCTAAGCATTTGCAGTATTTGAATGTGTCTGTCTGCAGTTGTAAGGCTTATGGGGCGTGCGGCTTCACATATTACATTGGAGTGTGCTTTGCAAACTCATCCAAATATTACTATAATTGGAGAAGAGGTACCTCAAAATATTTGTTTCTTCTCTTCTAAACGATTTACCTGGCCCAGCTGCACAAGTTTTTAAAATTAGTCAAGCATTTTGCTGGTGATCTGGACTCCTTTGTCTATTATCTGTACTATCATGTCTTTGTCACCTTTAAAACAAGTTTTATGAGCTGGTTTGTGGGAAAAACTAATTTTGAAAAATCAGCTAATTATTAGAGTTTAATGCAAACTGAGAAAAAAGGTATCCTTACAAGTCCGTGCTATACTGTTGAGAAACAAGGTTAGTTTTAGTTTAATGTCCACAGACCCTATTTTTGCTTTTCCAGAGCCAGTTAGAGAAATTTGCTGACTTTCTCCAAATGCTTGACTAGTTTTGGCTAGAGCTAGTGCAGGACTGTGTTCCTCAGGTTAAAGCACATTTTATTACAAATCTAAAATGTTTACATAACAGTCTAATGATCTTTGGAATTTACTTCTTCGATGATTGGCTTCCATTGGTTTCAAAACTCTTGTGAGTTGGTGATTTTCCAGAAGTCAAAATTAACTTGAACCTTGAATTGTTCTGTGGAAATAGTTGGTGGATTCTCACTATCATGGTTAGTCAAGTTGAGTTTCTTGAATGTGTTGGTATTACTAGATTTTTGGTATTAGGTCTGATCTTGAAAGTTGGTTCGAGGATTTTTAGTTAGATTGAATGTTTAATTGTCATGTTATAAGGTTCTTCATCATTTTGAGAACTGCTTGTTATAGTGGTTATTAGAGAGGGTTTTAATTTTTGGGTAGACTGTGTGGTAGGATCTGATCACAACTTACATGTTACACATACAGTTGCCTAGAAATTGGCCATATTGGATCAATGTTTCTCAAGTGAAATTGTCTACGTCATTTCCTCGGCATATAATAATCCTTAGCATATTATAATCTATCAAACCTAAGAGTAGCTTTCCAAATAAATTTTTTTAATGATGCCCTATCTTGCTGCAGGTTGCCGCCAAGAAGCTAACCTTGAAAAATGTGACAGACTACATTGTAGATGTAATCTGTAAGCGTGCAGATCTGGGTTATAACTATGGTGTCATACTCATACCAGAAGGCCTAATTGATTTCATTCCTGAGGTATAATTCTGAATCATAAAATTTATTCATTTGTTTGTTTGTTATGGTTGGATTCACTGTTGTTCTTACCGTGTTGACTGACATGTATTGGTTGTGTTGATTGTACTGTGTCATTTGCAGGTGCAGCATCTTATTGCAGAATTGAATGAAATTCTAGCCCAAGATACTGTGGATGAAGCTGGAGTCTGGAAAAAGAAACTTGCAAGCCAATCTCTGCAGCTTTTTGAATTTTTACCTCAAGCAATTCAGGAACAATTGATGCTTGAAAGAGATCCGCATGGAAATGTGCAGGTGTTTATTTTACATTACTGTTTCTATATTTGATATTTTGATTTTCACTTTCTTGGACTTCTGTTGGGCATCTTTGGTTATATTGTATCTCTTTCATTCCTATAGGTCGCCAAAATAGAAACAGAGAAAATGCTTATTCAAATGGTTGAAACTGAGTTGGAAAAGAGGAAGCAGGAGGGAAGATATGAATACCAATTCAAAGGGCAGTCCCACTTTTTCGGGTAGCTACCATCTTTGCCTAAAAAGATATCTCCAATTTGAATCACAAGTTTTTCATTACAACTAATAACATGATATTATTATGGCTTGAGGACAACTGTTGTCTGTTGATGAACCAAAACCCATACAGCAATTTATGTTTACAATGATAACCTTCATATTGCTTACATTTGACAGCAATTCACTTGAGAAACTTTGGTTTGTGACTCGACATTCCTAGCATTAGTCGTTACCTGCTATGTAAATTGTACTTTGCAGGTATGAAGGGAGATGTGGTCTGCCAACTAATTTTGATGCTAACTACTGCTATGCTTTGGGTTATGCTGCTGCAGCTCTTCTTCATGATGGAAAAACTGGGTTGATATCATCGGTTAGTGGTTTTGCCCTTTATTTACCATCATTTTGTTTAACAATTATTTCATCCTTTCGACCAGACTTCTTTTCATCTTCTTGTGCTTTCTGGAGTTCAAGCTTGTCTTGGTTCTCTTCAACTGTGCAGATTGTCGTAGTTTGGTGGCCGAATTAACTTTTTTCTAATTATTTTTCTTATTATATCCAGGTAGGGAATTTGGGTGCTCCTGTTGCAGAATGGACTGTTGGTGGAACCGCATTGACCTCATTGATGGATGTGGAGAGGAGACATGGTACACTAACCTTTCTCTTTCTAATTGCATTATTCAGATGTGTTTCTTTCCAGGAAAAATAATAATAATAATAATAATAATAATAAATAATAAAAAATAAAAATAAAAAATTATCCTGTTTCTATTTCCATTTTTCCCCTTTTTGTTGCTGCATCTTGGTCAAGCATACTTTGCAAAATATAATTTCCAATATCCTCTCATGTAACACAGTGTAACTTGAAATTCGATATTAGCTAATGGTGTTATGACTCTGAATTTTATAAAATATAACCAATAATTTACATGCACAACTTAGTAATGAAATAATGGTTTCCCTAAGGAGAGTATTATGGGGAATTTCTCAATGTATGCACTTCAGCTTGTTGGTTTTTCAATCATTCATATATATTTTTTTTTCACTAGCTCAGCGATTTCAGCACTTTTACTGAAGTTCTAATTGTTCTGCAGGGAAGTTCAAGCCTGTGATAAAGAAGGCAATGGTGGAGCTTGATGGTGAGAATGTTTTCTATACACACACTCACTTTATCTTCATTGTATATAGTTGTAGGAAAATGCTTTACAAACCAAAAATATATATATATACAAGGAATCTGTTTAATGTTAATAAGATCAGCATTTTTTGAGATTGATGATTATGCGGTCAATTTTGTTTTCTATGGATGATAGAAATGATTCCATGTGAGTTGATAATGCCATCTGAGTTTGTATAGACTTTTTATTTAGAAAAAAATAATGTTAGTAATATATATATATATATATATATATATATATATATATATATATATATAGAGAGAGAGAGAGAGAGAGAGAGAGAGAGAGTAATTTTCTTATGAGGACTTCTTTATGTGAGGACTTAACTTTTTTATCAATGTAATATGAGAATTTTGGAAAACCGACCGTTGGGTTAGATATTCTCCCAATGTATGTCATGCATGCCAAAAATCACAGTGATCTGACGGTCGGTTTCTAAAATACAGACTGTGAAAAAAATGTAACCATTAGATGCTGTCATAGTTTTTTACAGTCTGTATTTTAGAAACCATTTGTCAGATCACTGTGATTTTTGGCATGCATGTCATACATAGGATAAATATTCAATCCAACGGCCGGTTTTTGAAAATATCCATCTTACATTGGCTAAAAAGCCAAGTCCTCACATAAGGTTATGTGAGGACGTCCTCATAAGAAAATGACTATATATATATATATATATATATATATATATATATATATATATATATTCAGTAATAATCACTTGCTATTTCCTCTTTCACTGACCCTATGAATATTAAACCAACTGAAAACTTTAATGAATGAAATTTCAGGTGCACCATTCAAAAAATTTGCATCGATGCGGAACGAGTGGGCTATCAGGAATCGATACATCAGTCCTGGTAAGTTATAACCTAACATCTGGCATCACTTGATTCCTATGAACATTAATCAGTGTTTGCCCCCGTTGTCAGAAGTCAAAACCAAGTCTCAACTCTAAGATTGTAATAACAGCCAGAGAGTCTTGGCCGTCAATTTGATTTGCTTTCTGACCAGCGCAAGTTGATTTGAATTTTTCGATAGCTTTGTCTACTCTGAGGTTGTGCAAAAACACATCCTCTTCTCTTGTTATCATTTTATTCACAGCTTCCATCTTTTTTCATTTTTATTGCAGGTCCCATTCAATTTATTGGCCCGGCATCCAATGCAGTTAATCACACTCTACTGTTGGAACTTGGAGCTTAGGCATGTTTTGAGGCGCTCCTGCTGAGATGCAATTTCATGTTTGTGGAGAAAACAGAGTCAAATTTACTTTGTTCTGCATCCTTTGATATCGTTAATTGCAATTCAGTACCCCTTGGAGTGTTTTTTTTATTTTTTAATCTTTGATTTTAGTTAGAATTTAGACAATTTACTTGGAGTTTTGTTGGTGGAACTTGGAGATTAATGCTTCTCTGTTTTAATTTTACATCATTGCAGTGAATATTTTCTAGCCTTTTTGTCTGTCCTTTTTGGTTTCACTAATGTTTAATGTGAAAGCTTTTTGGGCACGATTCAATCCAATCCAATCCTGATTGCCATTGACATTAATCTTTTTTTGTGTAATGAATCTAGTGGGGTGATTCCATGGCTATATCATGGTTACTTAGTTCTGAATCTAGTGACTGTCTATTGCCAGTTCTAGGGATGATCCTACCATATTGTTTGCAGTTATGGCTGCCAATTTGGATTATGGATTTGTACTCAAATGTTTTAGTTTGGCGCAATGGAATCATTCAATTTTCCTGTTTTTGTTTGTCTTAAAGGAAGCCCCCAAAAAACAAAACAAAAAAAAAAAAAAAAAAAAAAAAAAAAAAAAAGATGCCCATTAGACTATGAGCTCCATAACTTTCTTCACTAAAACTCTCTTAGTCATGATGAAAGCATTACTTGAACACGACTCTAGAGTAACTACTAAGAGATTTTACCAGCAAACTATCTTGAATAAAAACAATTTACCTAGGAGAACAAGATCAAGGAGTAACGAGAAAAGCATCTTTTGCCAACAGTTGTGCAAGTTTCTGGGTAAGATTCATCAGATGGGAACCTCTATTTAATGGACAATGATGTAGGGTTGGATTGTTTGTTTAGTACCTCCCAAAGAAAAAGTTTGCCAAATAATTCCTAATTAATTGCTTCAATCCAATTATATGTTCAAGTAGTATGCCATAATAAATAAATCAAAAAACAAAAAGGTCTTTGTACTTCTAATATTTGAAAAATAAAAATTAAAAATTATGGGGGATATATCATGATCTCAACTCTCGAAAATGATTCCAATATAAAAAGCTGAAAATATCTTGTGAGGAAATAAATAAAAAGCAAAAAAGTGAAAAAAGAAATTATTAACTCGCATGATCAATGTATATCCACACTCACACTCGTGAATTACTCCTACTTTAAATTAATATAACTTTACATGATGATTAAGATAAGTTTCTCTCAATATAATTACTTCAACCATAATTCATGATTTGTAATTGTAACTCATAGAGCTGAGGTGGCATTATCTAATTGGTCCAAAAATGTGTTGGAAGTGGGTGCATTATGAGTAAGTTTCTATGGTTTGTTAAAAATAAAAAGAGAGAAAAGGAGGAAAACAATGGAGAGTGGGAAGTGTTGTTGTTCACTTTCTTTGTGTGTTGTCTTTTGTTAACAAAAAATTGGGTGTGAGTGCTGTCACTTTGGTTAGTTGGTACAATCCATAAAAGTAGCAAGGCTTTTCCTTCCATCATGCACATCATGAAGGAGTTGCTTTTTTTTTATCTTTCTAGCTTTATTAAAATCCCAAATTCCTTGAATCACATGCTTGCTGATTCGGCTTTGTATTATCCCCTTTCTTTTGCACATAGCTAGAACTGTCACGTGTGTGTGTCTTCAACTTTTCAATATATATAGAGAGAGAGAGAGAGAGAGAGAAATTTTCTTATGAGGTTTTCCTTAGATGAGGATTTGACTTTTTAGTCAATTTAAGATAATAATTTTGGAAAACCGACCGTTGGATTAGATATTCTTCCAATATATGTCATGCATGCCAAAAATTACAGTGATCTAACGGTCGGTTTTGAAAATACAGATTGTGAAAAACTGTAACCATTAGATATTATCATAAGTTTTCATAGTCTTTATTTTAGAAACTGACTATCAGATCACTGTGATTTTTGGCATGAACGTCATACATAGAAAGAATATTCAATCCAACGACCGATTTTTCAAAATATCCATCTTACATGGACTAAAAAGCCCAGTCCTCACATAAGGTTATGTGTGGATGTCCTCATAAAAAAAGAACTATATATATATATATGAATGTACACAAAGTTTATGCATGCAATTAATTTATAATTATAATTTTTACAAAAGTGCAGAGCATCCCACAGTTGAACCGACTAATTTATATACATTTTTCATTATTAAAGAGACCAGATAAGAGTCTTGGCCTACACAATTTGGTAACTCCCCCCTTCTCCTAAATGTGGTTAAGGATAATTGCCACCTCAAGAACTAAATAAATATTATCTATGGACTGTCTATATAGAAGTGCTTTGGATGAATTCCCATCATCTTATTCAACTTATGTAGTTTGGCTCAAGATGCCTACATTAGATGATAAAGTTCCATTGACTCCATTTTGGAGTCCGGATTTAATCTTGATTTTCCAAAAATCAGCATGTACTTATGTCGCACAGATGGGCGACACATCATACAAATACATAGTCGCGCTACTATGGATTAGGGATATAAGGTAGTTACCATTTATCGTTACATATTAGATCCCTTCTCATGCTAATCCACAACCACACAATCATGTATTTAGATGACATGTCACCCATCTGTGCAACATATTATTATTATAAAAAATGCTATATAACAAGAAACTTTAACCCGAAATTAAAAATCATCCCGTGTCATGCTTTGAGTGATTTAGTCATTCTGTTAAATAAATTCTATCTTTTTCACACACCACTCAAAGCATGACACATCAGGGTGGTTTTTAATTTCAGGTTAAAGTTTCTGGTTGTATAGTATTTTTCTATTATTATTCTAAAAAATTTTCAGACATTCTAAAAGATTTATCACTAGTATATGTAAATTTTTGCTAAAATTATCAAATAAAATTGAATTTTTTTTCCCTGATTGGATCTATCATGCAGTGGGTCCAAACTATTTATATGTTCACATGGTGAGATGTGATCCATCAGCTATTATTCATTATTATTAATTATTTAACACGTACCAATTAATCAACATTTTTTATGATTAAAACATGCTTAACCCTAAACCCTTCCATTAATAATTGCAGGCAGCCTTAATAATTATTTTTTATGACCCCCCGATCTTAATCCAATAATTTAATATCTACTTGGTTTAATTACACATATAACACACATTCTCTTGCCCAAATCAACTTGATCATGTGATCTTTGAGTGGAAATCTTATGTCCCACTTGTATGTACCATTTTTCCGTCACCTCTCACAAAAACCCACCTTGAAAATCCTACCTTTTAATAAATATTTTTATTTAAATTTCTAAAGTGGACTTTTGTGAGAAATGACAGAATAATGGGACAAAAGATCCCCACTTGTGACCTTTGCCATCCAATAATATGCCCACATGCTTATGTAACCCATGGATCATAAATATTTTCAAAAAATAAAATAAATAAATAAATAAAATTTAAATTTTCTAATAATTAATTTTCTTTCCAAATATGTTGGGAAAATTGAAGTCCATTGAGATGGTGGCAATGGGCAGTTTTGATATGAGCCAGGAGAATGATGGGGATTGGTCACCATTTAAAGAGTATATTAAAAAGGGTAGGTAAGCATCCCATCGTAACAACCGAAAACTAAGAGAACTTGAAAGAAACACAACTTGCAAAGGAACACACAGTGAACAAAAACTGCAACTTGGTACAGAACACATAAACATCAAAGTCAAAGCGCGTAATGATCGAGAAGAGAGAGAGACAGAGAGAGAGAGAGAGAGAGAGAGGAGAGAGAGAGGAGGGGTTGGAGGTGGCCCAAGAAGCCTAGTGTTACGAGCTATATGGTTTTGTAACCAGAAGAGGCATGTAGTCATGAGCACGAAAGCTATTTTTTGTTTTGCACCAAAAAAGAAGAAGCTATTTTTGTTTGCATGGTGTTTCTCGAGATTTTAATTTACTGGATATGGTGTTGGGATGTAGACGTTGAGACTTAAGAGCTGGTGAGGAGGTGGTGGTAGTTGTAGTGGGGGGACCAGCCATCTGATGATGGACACTGTTGGGGAAGATGGTCTCACACTCTTAAGGTACCTAAACACATGCCCTTCAATAATTACCAAAACGTTGCAGATAGATGAAGAATTATTCAGTTGAAATTCTTCATCCGTAGCATGGTGAATAATTCGATTTTTTGACTGACATTGAGAACAAATTTTATATGGGTTTTTTTTTTATTACAATGTGTGTAAATATCTTCTAACGACCAGTTTACGTGCATCGGACTAAGTCATCTCCCAAACCTAGTCAAAGACAAGTCATCCATGCCAGGATTAGAGGATTCACGAGAAACAAACCCAGTAGCCTAGTTTCCAAGAGATTACTAAGTTTTGATCCCAAGATATTCGGATTGACGGCTCATCCTAGGATTACTTGGACAATCCCTTAAAATTAAATATTGAGATCCCTAAATACTTTTTTTTTTGGAAACTTTTTATAAATTAATCTATTTAAAAATTAAATAATATTAAAGGATTTGAAAATAGCAATGCCCTTCAAAATTTGTTTGACAATGAGTGGGTACTATGCAATGCCTTTGTGCAGTAGTGTTCATGGTGTCTTTGACATTTTTGTCTCTACTTCCTTATCTTTAGGGATCTCAAGGCCACCAATTTAATTATAAATCCATTAAAAGCAACAATCTCAACTAAATGGACCCTCTTATTGATGCAACATCACATGTCGCATGTTACAGTCATTATAAAATCAGACATCACTGTTTTTTCTTTTTTTCTTTTTAAAAAAAAAAAAAAAAGCCAAATAATAAAACCAGACAAATAAGAACGCGTTTGGATAAGCTTCTACTTTCTGTTTTTCTATTTTTAAAAGTAAAAAAATGAAAGTTTTTTATATTTTCTATAGTGCAAACTTTTGGCCGTTACTTTTAAAAGTTGGGGAAGCAAGAATTTCTTGTTATCTTAACTTTTTAAAGTAACTACCAATTTTTTTGCACTCGAAACTTTCATCTTTTTACTTTTAAAAGTGAAAAAATAAAAAATGGAAGCTTATCCAAACGGGCCCTTGGTGAGTTCCAATTGAATGTAAATATATGCATGTTATTATAAGGTGTACTTTATCCGTAAGGTGGTCCGATATTAGTTAATGTGGGATTAATATTTTGAGAAACCTAACGTTGAATTAGCTACTAATCTTATTCATATATATCAAGTATGTCAAAAATCACATTGATCCAACAATCAATTTCTTAAAATATTGACAATAAAACTTTTAGTTTTTCACAATAATATTTTTTGAAGAACCCAGATTGGCTAATAAAAAAAATCATTTAAGCTTGCACGTAGAATAAACAAGTTAAATTCAAATATTATTTTTGAGCTCATTAATTTGTTGAAACAAACTTAAGTAGGATACTCCTAGCTATTCGACTCAATAAATTCACAAATACTTTAAATAATTAAACTACTTGAACTCGTCTCGATAAAATATATCTCTTTTGCTGATAAGACAAACAAGTTAAGCTCAAATTTTATTTTTAAACTCATTAATTTATATGGCAAAACTCTAATAACCTAGCTACCACTCAATTTGATTCAACTTATTTCCCAACTCAACCTAGATTTTTCAAATATATACCAACCACAGAAGGAGTGTACTTATTTTTTCATTAAAAAAAAAAAAAAAACCCTAAATACTTATCTTGTTCTCTTTTCTCTGCCATCTTTTGGCAAAGTAACATTGTTTATCCTAGAATTGCTCATCTTTTAAATCATGTGTGTACGAATCATGCAGTCATTTGGGATCTGCACAAACTAGCCCCCTAAGAATCTGATGTTGCCACCTTATATATAGCTACACAAGTTTACATTAATAAAAATAAAACTATACAATAAAAATAAAAATTGGTGCTATATGCATGAACGATCTATATATATAGAGAAGTGTTCTAATCAATTATACATTATTTTAACTAAAATCAGCTGAGAAATTCAAACCATTGAATTTCTTTTCACTTAATGCATAATTCATTATGAAAAGAAATCAAAGGACTTGAATTTTTTACCTGATTTGAGTCAGAGTAAAATATAGTTGACTAGAATATTTGATATATATATATATATATATATATATCATGGTTACATTGTTAAGATGAAATGATGAAAAATAAAAGTGCATTAAATGCAATCATATTTCTGGATCTACTAGGTCTAATTAATTATGGTGCATACTGGTCTACACTCTATAACTCCATTATAAATGAAGATTTATGTCCTTACATTATGTGGTTAGAAATCTTTAATTTTTGTATGGGAGTGTCAATTTGAAATACATTCCGGGCTAAATTATTAAGTATTATTAGATTCTTTTTTATTTGATGATGCTAGCACAGGCTACATCAGGATCTCGAACTCGAGACCATCAACCCCAACCCCGAACCAACTGGGTTAGCACCAATTGATTACACACGTATTTAGATACATATCTACAATAGTTTTTTTATAGATATTTTCTTCAATAAATTTACTTTTTAAAATGAAAATTTTATTTTTATAATTGTTTTTAATTTTTAAATTATATTACTAATCTTATGGGTCAACCCGATGACCCACTTTTTTCTATTTGGCCAATGCTTAATCTGGGTATAATTGTAATGCTACTAATATCTTGCCATTACCACTGGATTGTAACTCTTGATTATGGTAGGTGGTTGTCGAAGTAGAGAATTATTTCTTAAAGAATCTCAATAAATTAATTAATCATTGGAATTGGAAACATCTCGTGAAGGTGACAAAGTGTGAACAGAGAGACCCGAGGATTGCTCAGACTTGGCCACATCACAGAGGGAGCATTTGTTTGGCAAATTTCATGTTTGGCAAACCTAAAAATTGCAGTTAATTAAAGATGAATTTGATTAATTTTTTATATTATTTTGATAAGTTTATTTTTGTAAATTTATATGGTCTAATATAAAAAATAAACTATTAAACACATTTTTTTTAAAAAAAAATTAATTATAAGTCGATTTATTTCAAAATTAGAAAACAATAAGTAAGTAGATCTAGGTTAAAATTCATTTTTCAAAATTCTTAAATATGCCCTTATGAGCTAGTGGTTTAAAAAATATGAGAATTTAGCTTTGAAAATGAATTTCCTATTATGCAAGATGAGGCAACTGCAATCAAGATTCAGTTTCTAAAATTTTCAAACATACCCTTAAATAGAGTTTAGATTTGCTGTTAATCTGAGAGGTGATCAACAGGTGTTGATTATCTGTTACATCAACAGCAAATCCAAACTCCCTTAAATAAGAGTAAAATGTCAAATCCCTCATTCACTTTTTAAAATTTTCAAAGAAGTCCTTAAATATCATTATTGATTATGAGGATAGAATGGTAGAGTACTAACACACTGGATCATTAAGCAAATAAACATACCACAATGCTAAAAATCTAAAATAGTTGCACAGGTGCGAGTCAGTTGCAATTGAAGAAAGAAGACCTAATTTAATTCAATTTTTAAAATTTTAAATAGACGCTTGAATAACATTAAGGGCTTTTTTGGGAACTTTGAAAATTGGGTCTGACCAGTTCTGATATCTTTCCGTTATATGATTTTTATGTAAATCAGCTTACAATTGATTTAAAAAAAACTGTGTTATACCTTTTTTTTTTTTTACAGGATTGAATTAATCTATAGAAAAAAATGCACTTATCAAACAGTACTAAATAAAAATCAGACAGATTTATCTTCAGCTGGCTAGATTCTTAAGTTTGTCAAACACTCTCTAAAAGAATGAACTCATATCCAATTTTTTAATCTTCCGAACAGGTCTTTAGAGTTTTTTAAAAAGTTTTTTTTTTTTTTTGTTTTTTATGAATCTTAGATCCTGTTATTGATTTTAGCACAGTGGATCATTAGGCTTGCAAGCATGCCACAGTGCCAAAGAAGCAGTTGCAATCAAATAAAGGGTCTGTTTGGGGTGGGGGCCCATTGCATTAATGGAATAACGCTGTTTTTGCCTGCATATGCTTCATCATTTTGCTTACAAACAAACGCCATTAACAAAAATCCTTTGCCTTTCTCTCTCTCTTTAGATTCCCAGCCCCCACGTAACCTATCTTCCCCTTAAGTGGGGTCCATCTGACCTGTCGTCATCTTTTTAATATATCTTTTTTTATCCATCGCATGACTCTCAACCGTTGGATTCTTGCTGTATTTTCTGTGATTTCTTTCCTTTTTAACGTCCCAGATTTAGAAGGTACAAGTGGCACAGTGGGGACCACTATCTATGTCCGTTTGTTTTTCTTCCACAACCGTTGGATCAGAATGTACGAGGAGGGGACCAATCTCTATGGCTAGAGTGTACTAGTTGTGGTTTCATACGCGCGCTTGGAAGCTCGTGGGAAATCTACGCCAACCACAATTAACATGAGGTAACGAAATTTAGGGTAGATTTTTCTTTATTATCGTTTATTTTAAAATGTTTCAAAACAGTTTTTAAATTAGAAAATTACAAAAATTTGATGAACATGGCTCACTTTAGACTAAAACTTTTCAGAGTATTTTTGGAATATATTATATATCACCCTGCTATATACTAATACAAAAGTAGAGTGTATGAACTTCTTACAGCAACTTGAATTGCTCGATTTAATTTATAATGAAAAATTTTTAAATTTTAAAAATTAAATTCATACATAAAAATAATTTTCCACTAATAGTGGAGTTATTGAAAGTGGAATAGATTAGATTAATGGTTTAGGGACTTTCAAAGTAAATGATATTAAAGTGAAATCTAATATATAAGTGATGTTGCAAGAATCAGCAGATGTTGAACGTCTTTATCTCAAGCCTGCAAAAAAACAATTTGAGTGGACGGACTTTCTCCGGCGAGAACCCTCCGACGATCAAGTCAGTATCAGAAATGACTAGAAATGAAAGTAACATAGTGTTTCGGAAAGATTGCTTACATTTTCACTATTCCAGCATTCTTTATATAGGAGGTTGAGGTTGTTTGACAAGTCCGAGATTCTCTCTTTAACTTAACTGATTTTTAGTTTAATCCCGAATTTTATGAGATATTATAACCGGTAGAAAATCCTGATAATTCTCGTATTATGACTGACGTCTGATCTTCATCCGATATTCATTGACTAAACAGATTTTCCCCTCCATCAATAAGTTTCAATAATTTTTTGGGGATATAACCCAAAACCCTCTGGTGTAGTGGTAGTAGACCCAAAACCCCTTCCCAAAAAGTCAAAATTTTATATTTACCTATCTAATATGATCTGATATATATACCCTCAATTAATTACTAGAAATTCAATTTTTTTACCATTTTCAGTTTGGGACGAATATGGTTAGAATAAACTCCAGCCGAATTTCTAGGCGACAAAGAAGGGATCATATCCCTATTACGAGAGTTGTGCAGAAGCATATTTCTACAGCTTCAAAAAGTGGTCTCCGACCTTGACGGAGAGTGGAAAAGTCAGTGAGAAATCCTCGGGGCGGGAAAAAAATGCAACCGACGATAAATCTCCTAAAATAAACGTGTCAAAATGGACGGTTCTATTTACTTCACTGCTTTGCAACCCCACAAAATCTCAGTTCTCAACTTAATCACGAGCAGTGGAGTAGCAGTAGACTACTGTTGTTTGGGACCCAAATGCATAAATGCCACTGACTTGTTCTACGCGTTTACCTTGCAGATACTAATCCTTTATAACCCCGAAATAGCACCTAAGATGTTCGATGAAATGCCTCAGTAAAAGAAGCACATTGCAACATGCCAAATAAGTGAAATTACTATTCTTTCTAATTATATTTATAGATAAATTTACTTATTTATTTAAATACATATAAATAGGTAGATTTAATTATTTACAAATAAGTTTACTTATTTCTAGATAATATATATAAGTAAATTTACTTATTTCCAAATAAGTTTACTTATTTCTAGTTAATAAATATAGGTAAATTTACTTACTTCCAAATACGTTTATTTATTTCTAGTTTATATAAATAGGTAAATTTACTTATTTGTTTGAAGACATATAAATTCATATTTGCAACGTGTGGGTCTGCTATCAAAAAGTCAAAAAATGAGAATGTAAATGAGAACTAAAATATATTTAACAAAAAAGTATAAAAAAAAAAAAAAAAAGATGAGAAATAGAGGGAAATCATATCTTGTGAAAGAGAAAAGTAAAATAAAATTACTATTCTTTCTAGATTATATTTATAGGTAAATTTACTTATTTATTTAAATACATATAAATAGGTAAATTTAATTATTTCAAAATAAGTTTACTTATTTCTAGTTAATATATATAGGTAAATTTACTTATTTCCAAATACGTTTATTTATTTTTAGTTTATATATATAGGTAAATTTACTTATTTGTTTAAAGACATATAAATAGGTAAATTTACTTATTTGTAAATAAGTTTACTTATTTCTAGTTAATAAATATAGGTAAATTTACTTACTTCCAAATACGTCTGTTTATTTGTAGTTTATATAAATAGGTAAATTTACTTATTTGTTTAATGACATATAAATTTATATTTGCAACGTGTAGGCCTGCTAGCAAAAAGTCAAAAAATGAGAATGTAAATGATAACTAAAACATATTTCAAAAAAAGTATATTTAAAGAGAGGAAAAATAGAGGGAAATCATACCTTGTGAAAAAGAAAAGTGAAATAAAATTACTATTCTTTATAGATTATATTTATAGGTAAATTTACTTATTTATTTAAATACATATAAATAGGTAAATTTAATTATTTCAAAATAAGTTTACTTATTTCGAGTTAATATATATAGGTAAATTTACTTATTTCCAAATACGTTTATTTATTTTTAGTTTATATATAGGTAAATTTACTTATTTGTTTAAAGACATATAAATAGGTAAACTTATTTCCAAATAAGTTTACTTATTTCTAGTTAATAAATATAAGTAAATTTACTTACTTCCAAATATGTTTATTTATTTCTAGTTTATATAAATAGGTAAATTTACTTATTTGTTTGAAGGCATATAAATTTATATTTGCAACGTGTGGGTCTGCTATCAAAAAGTCAAAAAATGAGAATGTAAATGAGAACTAAAACATATTTCACAAAAAATTATAAAAAAAAAAGATGAGAAATAGAGGGAAATCATATCTTGGGAAAGAGAAAAGTGAAATAAAATTATTATTCTTTCTAGATTATATTTTTTTAAATACATATAAATAGGTAAATCTAATTATTTCAAAATAAGTTTACTTATTTCTAGTTAATATATATAGGTAAATTTACTTATTTCCAAATACGTTTATTTATTTTTAGTTTATATATATAGTTAAATTTACTTATTTGTTTAAAGACATATAAATAGGTAAATTTACTTATTTGTAAATAAGTTTACTTATTTCTAGTTAATATATATAGGTAAATTTACTTATTTCCAAATATGTTTATTTATTTTTAGTTTATATATATAGGTAAATTTACTTATTTGTTTAAAGACATATAAATAGGTAAATTTACTTATTTCCAAATAAGTTTACTTATTTCTAGTTAATAAATATAGGTAAATTTACTTACTTTCAAGTATGTTTATTTATTTATAGTTTATATAAATAGGTAAATTTATTTATTTGTTTAAAGAAATATACGGATATATCACAATTAAAAATCAAAATTTGAATTGAATTATATCTCAAAAACTTACCATAATGTCAGAAAAACAGTTACACTATTTAAAAGGTAATAAAACTCTCAATAAAAACAATAAAAGGGTAAATCTGTCATTAAATAATTAAAGTTGACTTTAGAAAATCCTGGAGGGGGTTATGGGTAAACATTATAGTGTTCTAGGCCTACTGGTATGAAATTCAATATTTAAGGGGGTTTGGATAATTTTCCCTAATTTTTTTCTATAATCTTGAAATATGAATAATTAATTGTTCACTTCGTGTCAAACTTAAAATCATTTAATTTTAAGGCTTTTTTATTTATTTATTTTTTTATTAAATCACATCACAACAAACATTTTTGAGATATTTATCTCGTAGATATTGATGCAACGTGTAGGATGGAATGTGAGGAGTGTTTCAGTCGATCGTCTCCAACACGCGCTTGAGAATTGAGTTGGAATTGACAAAGCTTTAAGACCCATTAAAGGAAAGATAATGGCGGATGTCAACGCTCACACAGATTACATCTAAGAGGAGAGAGAGAGAGAGAGAGAGAGCATGAATGTGAGCACCATGATCCTCCTCACTCCTCACATGACACCATGAAATGACACTACTCAAATTCACTTTTGAGTGGACAGACACTTTTTACCTTCATGTCCGTCCAATGAAGGAATCTGACGGACACCATGCAGTAAGATTCAAGCTTTCCCATTCGCTTTAATTTAATTAAGATAAGCTTTAGATACGCACACGTACCAGTCTCTACAGTCTCTTCCCCTCATCTCTTGCATGTGCTCCACGTACGTGCGTGTATATATATTTAACAAATAATTCCAAGTATACATAGAAAGGCTAACTTTAAGCATAAAATTTATAAATAATTATTTAACGTATATTTTAAAAAATTAATCGTTGAATTAGATAGTATTCTTATATATGTCATGCATGTTAATTACAGTATTCTTATGTATGTGCACAACATCAGGACTGTACATGTACATACATATTCATAAATATATATAGATATATATATTTTATTTTTACATCTTTTTTTTTTTTTTTTTTTTTTGGGTGAAAGGATACATACATTAATTAAGAAGAGTCAATATGCCAGACGCACCATTTAGCAAATGTAACAAAATACAAGTGGGGGGAGAAGGAAAAACAAAAAGATCTTCAGTTCCCAACTTGGCGAGAGCATCAGCACAGCTATTACCTTCCCTTTACACATGAGTGACCGAAATTGAATGGAAGGTCTTCATCAAATATATGCAGTCATGAATTATCGATAAGGCCAAGAGGGTGAGTAGCTTGAACATTATCCCTTATCAAGGTAACAACAGTAGCCTTTTTCTTTTTTTCTTTTTTTTAATCGATAGAAAGCTATCCCTATTCGGAATTCTATCTAGTTCTTAATATTAATAAATGAATATTGATGCTCTTATGTACTCGAATCTAAAATCTTTCTCCTATATACGAGAATATATGTTATTAGACCACTAGAGTATCAATTTGGTACGTCTAATAATGAAAAATGAAGTTGGATTTCATTTCCATATATATATATATATACATATGGTCATCTTCTCATTTTCCGTACAATATCCACGTGGATAAATTCAAGGAATCGATATTTTCGGGCTGAGAACTGAAGGCTTATATTTGCTTGGGCCTTGGGTGTTTCTCACCTTCTTCTATGGACCAAACCTTGTAGATGGCTCTGTCTATTGTTTTTTCCTCTCTCCCATTCCCCCCATCTCTGTCCTCCTTCCATATTCTCCCCCTCCTTCTCTCTCTCTCTCTCTCTCTCCCTGTCTCATTAGTGCATTCTCCTTTCTTTATTACATGTAGGGTCACCAGCACTGAACTCTGAACTCACACCAGAAGAAAGAAAGAAAGAAACTTCCCCCCACCCACCTCTCCACACAACACTTCTCTCTCTCCCTCTCTCTCCCCCTCTCTACCATGGCGACATCAAGATTGAAACCAGAAGTCCAAACTCTCTCACCAAGCAGCAGTGGAAGAAGAAGAAGAAGCAGCGATTCTAACTCGCCCGAGTTCGAGTTCTGGATGGTCCGAAACCCATCTTTCCCACAACAAAATCTTCTCTCCGCCGACGAGTTGTTCGTCGACGGCGTTCTCCTCCCTCTCCACCTCCTCCCTTACCACCACTCCGACCCACCCGACTCACTTCCCCAACCCAACTCAGAACCACCGATTCCCACCTTGGACCCAGAGCCTGCGAATCCAGACCCGGGACCCGAGCCCGGACAAGGCCCCGGGTTATCAACCGTAACGCCCGAGTCAACCGTGTTAACCGCATCGAAACGGTGGAAAGACATTTTCAAAAAGGGTGATAAAAAAACCCACGAGGATAAAGAGAAGGAGAAGAAAAAGGAGAGAAAGAGTCAAAGCGGAGCGAGTTCAGCTGAGTTAAACATCAATATATGGCCTTTTTCACGGAGCAGATCCGCCGGAAACGGTGGTGGCCGGCCAAGAATGGTTCCCGGTGCTCCGGGAACCCGGAAGGTGAGTAGCGCGCCGTGTTCACGCAGTAACTCGGCTGGCGAGTCGAAGTCGAGGAAGTGGCCGAGTAGTCCCGGTCGAGCCGGGGTCCATTTGGGGAGGAGTAGCCCGGTTTGGCAGGTTCGTCGCGGAGGCTCGGGCGGGAAAATCTCCGAGCCTGTGGTTCGGAATGCTGAAAAGGGGGTTAAGAAAGAAGGAACGGAGAGTCGCCGTAATAAGACCGCCGTCGCCGGTGGAGGCAGCGGCGGTGCCAAAGCTAGGGTTTTGAATTTGAACGTTCCGATGTGTATTGGGTACCGACACCATTTGAGTTGTAGAAGTGATGAGAACAGTGCCATTGGTTCCAGCAATGGCAGCAGCGGTGCCGCCACAGTCGGAGGTGGTGGTGGTTCTCAGAGTGGCGGCGGCGGCTCCGGTAACGTTGGAGGTGGTGGTAATCTCTTTAGCCTGCGCAGTTTGTTCACTAAGAAAGTGTATTAACCCTATGAACACTCTCTCTGTCTCTCTTCAAAAGTAATTACTCCATAGTATTTTATATTTTTAAGGGTTTTTTTTTTAATTTTTTAATTTGAATTTTATTTTTGAGTTTTGACTTGGACACCCAGTTTCTTCACTTCATGTGTAATTATTGACCAGCAGAAGCACTTTGAAGGTTCTCTTTTGTAAGTTTGAAAGCTTGTTAATTATAAAGTAAGAAAAGCAGTTGAGATGCTAATCAAATTGTACATAACTGTTTTATTGCATTAAATCTGCGAGTTGGTAGTTTGATTATAAGCATTAAGATGGGATAATTCAATTTATTTTTAGGACTGTTGCACATTTTAGTTTATCAATGGCATGTATCCATATCTATAAAGAAAATTTTTGAATATATCGAATGAGAATCAACTGCATGGGTTTGCTTGATACTTAGTTGATGTATCATGATCTGGATCATCTGCACATCATTCAAGTGAAAAACAAAGCATCCAGATCATGATACGTCACCCAAGCATATCTAAGTCCAAGTAAAGGATCCAGATTTATGAAAGCTCATGAATATAGTGTAATATTAGTTTTTAATTTTTATTTTTTGTCTAATGGATAAGTATACATATAAATCAATATTAGCTTGAGAAGATGCCCTTAGATTTACCTGATAAAATCGCTAAATATCTTATTGGATGCTCGAATTTGAAACCTGCTTTTTGTGCTAACTCAAGTGTCCATTACATCACAAATTTGAGTCATTCATGTGAAAGCAATACAAATTTGTTAGGCTCTCGTAAGGAATTTTGAAAACTATATCAGATTAGGTTCTCTTCTTACTGTTATATAATTTTTAAATAAATTAGTTTGCTATTGATTTATTTTTATGTTTTTAAAATTAAATTATGTCTGATGGTGTCAAAAAAGGGTAACGGGTCAGTGTTTTTGTGGATCGGTTATTGCGGCGAATTTGTGTTTCCAATCGTGAACACCGGTGTGGTGTTTCCCTTTCCGATGATCAAGTCAGTTTTCAGAGCAAGTAGAGAAAATAGACTCTAAAGATGGAGTGTGAATTGCATACCTTTTATGATAGGGAGAGAGTGTTTTATATAGGTGATCAATTCATATATGAATCAGTTGTTGGGCACAGATCAATTCCTAGGTTGGCCTCCAAGCCCATTACCTTGTCTCTAATCACAATTAATGGTTAACATAAGTTGTTGGGCGGCCATTTACTGATCTACCTTACCTGGTAATCATGTCATGCTTTACCCTATTTGGATCAGTTGTCAGGACCACCTAGTAATTATATGAATGGACAGAAGGCTTCTAACTACCTTTATTGAGTTATGTTGATAGATAGATCGGGTGGTACTTGATACGTCGGGTAGAACCACCAGGTCGAATAGAAGTTTAACAAATGGGATGTCAAACCCGACCCAACACGCGTTGCGCTAGAAATCATTGCGGGTTTTTACCCTCTTCAATGTCTATATTATTTTCTGTACAAAGCTAGATGAGGAAAAATATTTACTAAACAATAATGAAATATTTATATTTTTCAAACAAACCCTAAATATTAGGGAGTTAAGAGTTCAGAAATTATGCTATAAAACACATCAATGTATCGGAGGCTTGAATTTGAAACCTGTCTTTATGTTAACTCAAGTGTCTAGTACATTTTTAATATCATAAATTGAATTATGAATGTATAATTCAAATCATCCATGTGGAACATGCCAAATCATAGCATGCCACGTACTGGAACTTAAAACTGAAACCTCTTGTAATTTTTTAGTTAAAAGAAAGTGTAGTTATCAACTGAAATAAAACTCCAAGTGCCAAAATTTCTCAAATTTGACGACACATTTTGTTTTATGCTGACTTTGTTAATGCAGAGCTGGTCCCGTGGTCCGTTCTAGATGTTGAGAATTTTGTGAATACTTGACAGATTATAAAACATTGTTTTCAGTTGCAGGCAGGCATGACTGATGTGCATAATTGATTCGAGGCCAACTTTTGGACTGGCTCACATGGTTTTTCTTTGTGATTTCAAGTGTATTGGGACCTCTAGCTCCATAATGTGGCAGCCTTTTTAAGGCATGACTTGTCATTTTAAGGATATGTTTGGGTTAATTTTTTCTAAAATCATTTCTGGTGAACTGTTTTTTTTACATATATTTTTGTAATTATGTTCAGACTATATCTTTATATGAAAAAATATTCATACTAGAAGTGATTATGGTAAAAGTTGAGGCTTTCTAGCTTTTGCTATAATCACTTTTAGTAAGAAAACTTAGTCATCCATCTTATCATTTCTCGAGTTGTCCAAAAGTGATTATCACCGTACCTCTTAGATCAAGTGGAATTTTAACCTCCAAAAGTGATATTAAGAAAAGCTAACACGAAAGAGCCCTAAGTCTAAAAAATGTTAACTGAGTATATACAGCGGTATGTTTGTTTAAACAAACAAGACTATAATTTAGACTGCTTAAGATTAGGCTTCCAATCATCTATGATTTATTGATTTATTGTCTTGCCATGTTGGTCTAATAATATTTATTTTTTTTAATAAATATAAGAACATCAGAATATATCAAATTATATATAAAAATGTCGGCTAGGGGTCTCAAACCCAAGAAATAATAACCCTACCCATCCCACCACCTGCAACTAACCACATGTCATTGTTCTAATGTTATTTGAATACCCAAATATTTGTCTTGGTATTAAGGAGTCATGGTATTGTTCATAGAGCCTATGAGTGAAAAGGCTACATTTTTTTTTCTTTTTCAAGAGAGATTAAGCTTCCAAACTATCAGAATACAACCAAATAACTTTATGATTAAATTTTGAGTGATGTTATATGTCTGATCATTCCAGCCTTAACTTCTATCTAAATTTATACGATAGCTGATTTGGACTATTACATTAATCTGCCAAAAAAATAATAATAATCTGCTTGTTTTTTTACATTTATTTTTAATTAAATGGGCTAATATGATAATTCACGTCAATAAATTATATGAATTAAAATGAAATTTTACATTAAAATATTTAGAAGAAAAACATTTTTAAAATTTTTTAAATCATTTAAAATCTAAATGCATGATTTATATTATTATTTTTTCAATTTTATTTTTTGTTTGAAATATTTTTCCACTCTTTTGGGTGAGGGAGGGAATATCAAGGGGTGCTTCATCTGCAACCTCTCTCTCTCTTCTTTTTTTTTTTTTTTAATGTACAGATATCCTGCGCTAGCTTGCGCACACCAGACTAAATCCTGCACTCCGAACAAGATTTCCGAAACAAGACTTGCATCTTGCGATCTGTGGTCCCGGATATTTGCAATTAGTGGGAGTCGAATATAGGACCAAAAAACCCAATACGCCCTTAGCTTGCTCTGCCACTAAACTACCCACTTGGAATTTTTTTGGTTTGCAATCTCATGACAGATAATGAGATGGATGTTACAATGAACATTTGAATGATTCATAGTGTTAATGGGACCCACCCACCATGTGGATATACTCTATACAAGACTTTTGTCCATTTAATTCATCCTAATAATAGAATTTTATATAGTTAAATAAACAGAGGAATAAATAAAAGAAAATGAACATGTGGCAACCTCCAGTTGGTGACAAAAGTTCCGTACCAAGCAAGCAACAAAACCTGACACTTTGATATAAAAAAAACAACATGGAAACATGCACATTTCCTTTATTAATCCTTCTTCACTTATCAGCTTCCTTTTTAAAATCCTGAGAGCATCCTGTCCTCGAGCAGAGTACGAGGTTTTCATGTCCTGCCATTAATGTCTTGAAAACTTATGCTTCGAATAAGGGAATTCTTTCATCTTTCTTTTGAAGTTAGTCACTGTTAATCCATACGTGATTGAATTTAAAAATCTCATATCAAAGCTAGACTTCTATATCGAATCCAAGACTTCTGTATTGGAAGAGGCCAGAAATTGAAGAGATGCTGTAAGATATGGTGGATGCAATCCTATAAATTTTGAACAGTAAGTTAAAAGTCTCGATCAGGAGTGATGTAACATATCAAATTAAAGTCCAATAACTTTTAAGTATCTAGGTGTCCTAGCTAAGGACCATTGTGTTAGTATTAGTTTGGTGCTTTTAGGTATAAAGCCGCGTGCTCCTTTACATCCCGTTTGGATTGAGAGAGTTGGGGAGGGGAGGGGAGAAGAGAAGAGAAAGATGTTAAAATTCTCATGTTTGGAAAATCAAAATAGGAGAGAAAGAAAGGGAGGGGGAGAGAAAGTGGAGAGAAAAGAGTCCAAAAATCTCTCTCTAAATCGGAGAGTAGGGCCGGCCCTTGGCTTTTGCCTACTAAAACATCTGCTTGAGGCCCCCAATTTTAAGGGGCCCAATTCTTTTTTTTTAAGCCTTATACTCCCATAGTCCATTGACAAGGGCTTTCATCTATAGTTCTCCAATCTAATTATCTAAAGGGGCCCAACTGCACAGGAAGCAGTAGCAGCAACTGAGCAAAGCCCCTCAAAGCCTCCCCAGCTCCCCTAAGACCCTAAGCCCCTTATTGATGTCGAGACCCTTCAGTCCTTCACCCTTCGCTTTTCTCTTCTCTGCGATTCGTTCTAATTTCTAAACCCTAAAACTCTGGAAGCAAAAGCAGGCCAGCAGGCCCTAACGAGACGTCGAGACCCTCCGTTTCTCTCTCTCTCTGCCGAGTGCTGACTCTGCGATTGCCGATTCGTTCTCTTTTTTAATCCCTAAATCTCTCAAATGTACGCTTTTTATATTCATAATCTCAATCCTTTTTTTCATTTCCCTAAATCTCTTGCTTCTTTAGTTGTTGTAATATAATTTCTTCAGACTTTGATTCCTCTGTGTTATAAAGCTGGAGCAGATTTCATTTATAGCTTTAAACTTTCATCTTGCTTCTCTGTTTTTATTTTTATTTTTAATGTTACATTTTTGTATATTTATCCCTATTTACTAGTTAGCATCATCTGTAACAAGTTGGGGTAGCTCCATAGGTGAGTGGTGGAGTGTTAACAAAATTTTGAAATCATGAGTACGGAGTACCAAAAAAATAGCTAAAAAAGCTACCATTCTAATGTATTTTACCCAAAATCCTTAACGTTTTCTAAATCTATCATATAATTAGCCATTAAGCTGTAGCATGTGAGATCATCATCATCTTCTTCATCTTCTTCTTCTTCTTCTTCTTCTTCTTCTTTTTTTCCCAAGAAAAAGCAACAATTGGATTCTCTGTTGCATCTCAAATAATGCCTCCACGTCCCCTCATTCTGTTTCAGAATATGTGTATTAGTGAATGATGATAGGAGGTTATGGGTGAGCCAAATGAAAACCCTTTTGTGAATTGTTTGTTGTAGTATGATTGTAGGTTTTAGCCTAATTAAGAGAAACTAAAATATGCAATTTTTTTTTATAGGTCAAAATGTAGAAGGGCCTCATTCTAGGAGCTCGCTTAGGGCCATCCAAACCCCAGGGCCGGCCCTGTTGGAGAGGAGAGAAGAAAAAGTCAATGGATGTTATTTTACTACTTTGTCTTTTCTTTCCCTTGTTTAGCTTTTTTTTATTCATTTTCTTATGAAAGTTATCCAAATAGGGTGGAGAGAAAGTTATATAACTTTATCTTCTCCTATCTCTCTTAATAAGATTATTTTCTATTATTTCCAATTATCTCAATCCAAACATAGGGTTATAGAACCCAGTCCTTAAACTTCTCAACACTCATTTCTTGCACCACAATTCAAGCCTCCAAAGGCTAGCAAAAGTGACGTGCCTTATCATTAATTTCAATTGGTACATTATTTTTTATTTTTTATTTTTAATGGTCACTCTACAAAGATTGGATTAATTAAATAAATAAATAAATAAGCCACTTAGCCCGCTTGTAAGTTAAAAGTCTGACAAGTTGACACACCAATTTAACTCACGCGCTGGAGTTACGATTACACCCTTTTAAAAGTTACCTAACACTAAATAAAACATTAATGCGGATGCCTAATGACAGTGTTTGGTAACTCATTTTAGAAAATTCTCGCTTTGGCAATTGGTAGTCCTTTTCCTCTTTGGATGGCTTCGTACTCTAAATCTAATCTAAGTAACCCTTTTCTACATAACCTAAGAGGTGGAACTTGACTCCAATACTAAAATGTAATGAACTTTATAAAAATACATTGAAAATCTTGAAAAAAATACTTTAAATCAAAGTCCGAAGACCATTTAAATCATAACATGCAGCATGCCTTTTTTTTTTTTTTTTTGTCACATGATATATATCAGTATGATTAATTGTTAGTCAATTAGCAGGGTAAAAGACACCACAATACGGAAATTGTGGAGCGCGTGAAGATGCAAGTTCATCACTTAAAACAAACCATCATAAATTCATCAAAGGTGAAAATCGAACGCATGACCTCTTAGATGAGAGTCCTCGGACTTTTGGTTATGCAACATGCTTTTAAAGAGCCAATTTTTTCACTGACTGGCTGACAACTATGGTATACCTCTGGGCTTTTAGAAAACTGAGTTTCTGAACCCCCTCTGAAGAGACTAGGCCTGTTACTCTGGGCCAATGTAATTGGGGCCCAACCCAAAACAAAGAAAACACAGAAAACAAAAACACTTTTTGAAAACAAAACATAGGCATAAATTTCTCGCACCACCGACTTTGGCATGCCGTTGCGCTGCTTACGCACGCAGTTTGTGTGCACTATTTTCTTAACAAACATATACGAATAAATCAAAATTACACGAGACACTGAGACACTCTCATGGCATCAATGAGTCGACTTGCGAGAACAGCTCAGGCCTTGCGTTCGATCCGCTCTCCCAAAACCCTAACCCCTTCCTCTGCTCGATCCCCACACCGGCTCTATCATCGTACGTTTCTCTCTCTCTCTCTCTCCCTGTTTTCGCTTTTATCTTCATCGTTAGCTTTGATTGATTTGTTGTTGTTTCGATTATCAAAGGCCTTCTTCAACTTTTTTGGAATGCTTGATTTTATAGGAGTTTTTGTGCGTTGTTTCGATAGTTCAAATGCATATCAGTCATGAAACTGCTTTGATTTTGTGTTCTGGTATGCCTTTGTTGGTATGACGGACCAAGCTACTCGAATTAGGCTCGAGATTGTGTTGATAAAAAGCGAAGCTGGCTCATAAGATGGCTGAAACCTTTTTTGAGCTTGTTAATTTATCACTTAAGTAGAATACTATTCAGCTGGATAAGCTCACTAATTCTTTAAATGATCAAATTATTCAGAGCTCGACTTAAAATGAGCTTCGTAAAGAACAAGCCCGCTCTTAAGATAAACGAACAAGTTGAAATCTTATTTTTGAGTTCAGTTAATTTTTCCAGCCAAGTCTGAGCAGCCTCCTACTCAGCTTGGCTCGACTCAACTGGTTTATAGCCCTGTTTGTTGGTTGGGGTGCACAGACAGAGAGACGCATGTGTGTATGTGTGTCTACTGACTTGCTTGGATTAAAAGTCATCTTTATATATTGGGTAATTGGGTATGATTCTCAAGTGCCCAAAATTGGTTTGCGAAAAAGAGAAGTTGAAGGAAATAATAACTTCATAGAATTTTGATTACTTTAGAGTCATAATATGACTTGGGAAAGAAGTTAAATTTGGGTGTATTTGCTAGATGCCTCACCTTCCATTTATCATAAATTCAATAGTTTGCAATGAGGTGTTTTCCTTTCACATTGGTTGTTTGGGAGAGTAATACTTGGTGTTTATGCTCTTCTCCATGTAGTGCCTTGTTATAGTTATTGAGAACATTGTCTCCTTTGTTCTGAATAGTTCACTTATGGGGTTATCCATAGAGAGAAGTTTGCCTAAGTCCTCGTTGTGACTGGGAATCTACTTTTAAAGTTTCCAATATCATTTTCATTATGAGTGGTACAGATTAAGAAGTAAGAAACAGGAGGAAAAAATGTTGATTTATTTATTTCCAAGTGTTGCAATAGGAATTGGGATCTTATGAGTGATGTGATGTTTATATGTATTGCTTGTGGACAGTTATGATTATTATACATCATACTTATTATTTACATATGCAGGTTCTTTTCAGCGCCACATTCATCCCAATGCGAATGAACATCAATGGCGAAGATTGGTGTTTGAAATGCCTGGTTTATTTTCTATATTTCCCGTTGTTTTGGCTGGTTTGTTTGGAGGTGGGCTAATAGACATAGCCCATGCAGATGCTGATGAGGTTTGTGTGAATTATTTTTGTGTAGGGTTGTTGGTCATGTTAATGATATTACTATTAAGTGTGAAGGCGTCCTTCATTTTAATCCCTCTTTTTTTGGCATCAAATTTTCTCTTGCTCACTCGAGTGTGCACAGGTCTCGTTTGTCGATATAATTGTCACAATTTTTAATTAGTTCCTTAAGATATTACATGGACAACATTCTTATATTTCATGGGATAAGCACCAAACTAGTAGATTATGAACATCATATTCACAGTGAGAGTTTGTGAATACACACTATGTTGAAGTTGCTTATTTGAATTGATTAATTGTTGACTTAGCTTTCTACAGGCTTCTGCTGAACCTCCTTTGCCATCAGAATCTCCTTCAAGTCATATAGACTTGGAGGAAACTGCCAGGAAAGAACGACAGCGATTAGAAGAGATGCTCAAAAGTAAAGGAATGTATTCTGGTTCTTATCCCCGGTTTACTGTTGCTGTCAAGGGCCAAAAGGTTATTACAAATATTTCTTTTATAAAACTGCCAAAAATCATGCGTTAAGCATGGGATGGTCTTGTGGTTTCTTTCAATACTACTTCATTTCAGAAATTTTACAATTTTTTTGATTGATTCACATACATTATGGGAGATATTTTGTAGCAACTGCTGATGGCTTTTATACTCTTTTTGTTCCCGGTATAGACAATGCCATTAATGATCAAATTTGAATATGATAGTATTCGTATTTTGTCTCTAAAAAACTTTTCAACTCTAACAGATATTTACTCTGTGCGATTTATAAAAGTAATCTGCTGAATATGAGTATTTGATTGGTTTTCTTTGAAGGTTAATAATACATTTTTACCTGTTAATTATGGTTGTGGTTGTTAAAAGTGTCTTTTCAAAAGAAGGTTTTCTATGAGTTCGATTTACTTGTTTATTTCATTAAAAAAAAAAATTTCCATTGCAACTCCTTATGTCAGTAATAGTGATTGCTGCAATTTCTTTGTCTTTAAAAAAGGAGAAGAAGAAGAAGAAGAAGGAGGAGAAAAAGAAACTCTAACATGGTTAATGTTATATTTAGGTCACGATCAAGTTCCAAATTCCTCCTGGATGTGACGTTCCTCGTCTCATCGCAAACCTTGTTTCAAATCTTGGACTGAAAGTTGAAGAGCGTGGTGGTGGGTCAGATATGACATTGCGTGCCTGGGACAGGTGAGTCCAAGTTTTTAGTGTCCATCGGTCCTCATTTGTTCTCAGTTTTCACATAAGATCTTCAATTTTGCCCAAAATTCATCTCATTTTGTAATTGTGTTAGTTATGAGCATTATGTAGTATGTACAGAGTACTCTAAGCTTTCTGGTATGTTTCTTGTGTGTTATTTCAGTGCAGTTGCTTGGCAACTAACACTTAATCGTCCAGAAAAACAGAAGCAAGCTGGAGGGGATTTGGGGCATTTAGAAGATGCTAATACACAGGAAGGAGATCTATGCATCCTCATATTTCGCTCACTCATTAGCTCTGATAAAGCAGTTAGTGTTCAGTTTTTATGACACAATTATCCTATTAATTCCCTCTTTCCTTTTTTAGTGGCGTGCTACCTATAAATTGTAAGTAACAAATTAGTCTCTTGTCAGTTTTTTTATATTAGTTGACATAAATAATTGCAGGAAATTGAGTTCTTAAAGCAGGGGAGCTTTAGTATCAAAGAGCTTGATGCTTTGGTGTCTGTGTTACAATTAGCTGGAGGAAGGTTGGGACAAAATAAAACCGTAGAAAGAAAACCAGGGGAGGGTACTGCACGAATGCCGTCTATGGAAAAATCAGTTTCTAGTCTCCAGTCCATCGGAGTGAGAGTTTATGGACTTGATGAACCCTGTATAGGTTCTTCAAACAATGAGATATCATGGGAGACAGTTGCTGGGTATGATCAGCAAAAGCGGTATGTAAATCACTGGATTCATGCCATCTCACTGTTGCTATACTTTTAGTCAAGTTCAGCTTATCTATTCCATTTATTTTCTTTTCAATGCAAATCTGAAGAGATTTATTATGAAGTTTTGATATCCAAGATTCAAGGACAGGCAGACAGCAACAAAGATGTATGGCTGATTTTTTTTTCCTCTCTTTTAAGAATTACAACTGAATATGGTTGAATATTTTCGAACCCATTTAACAAAGTTTTTTTTTCTTCCTTGAAATTTTATTACACTTGTAGGAGTATTATTTTACTTAGCATAAGCAACGGTTTCTGATTCATTATATAAGCCTCTCAGCCTTCATGTAACAAGAAAGCTGTGTTGTTGTACAATGTTTAATTGAAACTTTAATACTTTTGGAAACGTGGATTGAGGCGAAAAAAGGTTCAAACACCGATCATATCTTAACCTGATTTTTTCTTTGAAATTTGTAATTATAATTTCCTAGGCAATTATATCTTCTACTGCAGTAGTTCAAGGACTAGGCAATTGACCACTTGGCCCTTACTCTCTTTAAAGAATCGAAAAGGCTAAACCAGTCAAGTTTTTGTTGAGTTTAATTATGTGTATTTTTTTGCTACACTGTCTATAAGAGAGTACATACAAGCTTGGGTATATTATCAGAATTTTTAAGTTCACTTATTTGTTTGTCTGTGCTTGCGTATGTTCACTTATGTTCTATTGTGTAAAGATTGATGCACACGTATAGATGGAAGTGCATCAATCTTGAGTCAAACTTACACCGAGTCCCACGAGGTCTGTTTGCTTGCTTTTGCTCACTTATGTTCTATTGTGTAAGATTGATGCACAAGTGTAGATGGAAGTGCTTAAGCATACCTGTTTTTGATTGCTCATTGTGTAGAGAAATTGAAGATACAATATTGTTGGCTCTGCATAGTCCAGAAGTGTATGATGATATTGCTCGTGGGACCCGGCGTAAGTTTGAGTCAAACAGACCTCGTGCTGTACTCTTTGAAGGTCCACCAGGTTTGTCTTTTAGTCCAGAATAAGGTACTGAAATATAGTGGCAATATACTTTTAGATTTTACTTCACTTAAAAACAAATTTCACATATTGCATATGCTACTTTCGTGTTTGTCATGCTGTTGAGGGGTATGTGGTGTGTATACAGGCCTGCCCCTCCTAATATTCAACTAGATTCATTCGGGCAAACAATCACCCAACTTGACGGCCTCCTCGATGTGTTTACTGGGCTTATTTCAAGTTTGATGGCCAATGAAAACAGATACCAGGTCTTTAATATGGTCTGGTAGTTCTGTTGTTTTAAGAGATTGGAGTACATGTTCGTTGTGAGTAATTGGTAGTAGAATTTACTTTGTTGATAAATCGTTAAATGGTACGAGAAAAACAATGCAAGTCTCTCTCTCTCTCTCTTAATTAAAAGAATTTGAATCTAGGTCTCGAGGTTATCATGGCAGTACACAATTTGTCACAGGTGTCTAAGAACTTTCTTCAACAATTTAACTTTAGGTTTGTGAAATTTCAATACATTGTTTTGGCACCTTCACTGATTGTAGAACATTTAGAGTATAGAAGTCATAATAACCAGTAGATCAAATCTTCACAATGATCAATTAGAGTTTAAGTTCAAAGTGAAAAGACTCCTCCCAAAACCTCTGACAAGCCTGTAGGATTGGGGTAGAGAATGATCCAGAGCTACTTGAATGGATCTTGTCATGCCCAACTCACTGTCCCTCCATTTCACTCTGAAAAGCATGACTAAAAGGATCTCCATTCTCTTGATATAACCTTTTCCTTGATCCAAAGTACACCCAAAATCAATTATCTCACGTATAGTGAGGGTTGATTAAAGCATTTTTGTGCATTGATCAGTGTAATGGCATCATAGGAGGTGAACAGAGTACTTTTCCCCTAATCCCTATAGTAATATTGTAGCAAGACCAGTGAACCAGACATAAAAGGATCCAGATCAATCATCACCTCATCCCAAAAAATTTTGTGGGATATGCCTGTAATTGCATGACACATGTAAGCTTGCCTTCATGTCAAGCCATTTGTTGCATTTTCTTTTATGTTACTCGAAGCTCCAGAATTTTGATAACAGCTACATCATCAACTTATCTAACTGCATACATCAGCTTGCCTTTTCCTTTGCACCAAATTCACTTTTATTATTCAGATTATTTTTGTTTCTTGTATGAGAGCTTCAGCCTTCAAAGGGCAGAGTGATGTCGAATCTATGGGTTATATCCCCTATTTTATCTGTCAGCACGCCACATTACGTCTTTTGTAATGGTATAGCAAGAGCTGAGCTAGTGTATGTAGTCTTTCACTCCATATTTTAGGTTGGCTGAAAGGCTGATAAAGCTTATTAATAATGCATGTTCAATTTCAGGCACGGGGAAGACGTCATGTGCTCGTGTTATTGCTAATCAGGCGGTAAGCCTTCAGGCACTTCATTTATAAGTGTATTTGTTTTTTTCTTAACCTTGTACTATACCTTTTGTTTTTTTAATGCTACTACCTGCATTCTACATATGTGATGATATTTAATATTTTCACCACAAGTAACATTTCTACTCGAATGTATTGTTCACCAAAATAATTAGCATGTGTCATGCCTTGGCAGGGTGTCCCATTGTTATATGTGCCACTGGAGGTTGTCATGTCCAAGTATTATGGTGAAAGTGAACGCTTGTTAGGGAAAGTGTTTTCTCTTGCGAATGAACTACCTAATGGTGCTATCGTTTTTCTAGATGAGGTAATTAATGCAAATAATATGTACTCAATGGTGTTTTTCAGTATATGGAAGACATCTCATTATCTCTATTTCATTTTAAAGGTTTTGTCTTTTTTGTTGCATTCGGATTTCTTCTTTATCTTTGTTCAGTTTGCAGTGAACTATCTAATTTTTCATGTCCTTATGTTTTAACACTAATCCAGGTTGATTCTTTTGCTGTTGCTCGTGATAGTGAAATGCATGAAGCTACACGTAGAATTTTGTCAGTGTTATTGCGACAGGTGTGTTTCTCATGGTTTTACACTCTGCAGAAAATGATCTTTTTAGGTTGACATTAGACTTGAAGAAAGGGTCTCATTCCTCTCCATTCCTGTTAATGCGATAGCTTAAAAATGTCTGTATCTGCTAAACCCTCCTGCAGAAAGGATCTGCACGCATCATTCGACCCGAGTCTTGAGACCAAAAGCTCTTAGAAGATTAATCTCGCAATTAGAACTGGAAAGCATTGAATGAACCTCTACCTCAAAACTTCTGAACAGTGTCTTTATGTTTAGTTATTTACTTCACTAGTGGGAAGCATCATCTTAGACTCTCCTTTTGCCAGCACATTATGTGTATAATCCACATTATGTGTATTATCTTTTTAGGTTGACATTAGACTTGAAGAAAGGGTCTTATTCCTCTCCATTTGCCTTGAAGAAACCCTATTCCATTTCATCCATTTTTGGTTTGATGCAACATCATCATTGTCTAAGTAGTTATTTTTTTGTTTTTGCATGCCCGACCATTTCATGAGATAGAATAGATGCATTTTTTCATCTGAAATTAAATCTTGCTGAATACTTTAGCTACTTTGATGCCCTTGATAAAATTTATTTCTTTGGGTAGATTGATGGCTTTGAACAGGAGAAAAAAGTAGTGGTAATTGCTGCAACAAATAGAAAGCAAGACCTTGATCCTGCATTAGTAAGGTATATAGATGCTTTTTCTCCTGTGTATAGGATGATTCTACACTGAACTGGTGGAACATTTCGTTCACTCACGTTTAATATTTGTTCTTGCAGTCGATTTGATTCGATGATCACATTTGGCCTGCCTGATCAGCAAAACCGTCAGGAAATAGCAGCTCAGTATGCAAAGCACCTGACAAAGTCTGAATTAGCTGAATTTTCTACCGTGACAGAAGAGTACGTTTGATATATTTCACAAATTCATGTAGATTTGTTGCCTAGATGCACAACTACTTGCATGAGTGGAGTACACCAATCTGCTCTCAACGACAGTAAAATGTTTGATATATCTCCACATATTTTAAATATGCTGCATATAGTCAATTTTGTTTTTTCAAAGACCAAATTGCTTGATGCTTGTTGGTTCTTATTGTATAACTGGCATTTTCTGTGTTCAGAATGTCTGGGAGGGATATTAGGGATGTATGTCTACAAGCAGAGCGGCACTGGGCATCAAAGGTAAATGAGTAACTACTAACTACTAACCTAGCCTTGTGTTTTTCTCCCCTTTCCTTGTGGAATTAACAGCTTTGACAGATTATTCGAGGCCAAGCACCTAAAGATGCAGAACAAGCATGCCTTCCATCTCTCCAGGAGTACATTGAGAGTGCTCTAAACCGGAGGAAAGCTTTACAAAGTATTGCAGACCAGAAAAGCCAAAACCCGAACCCGAACCCGAACCCTCACACAAAGAAGGCTCAATTAGACTTCAGCTGTTCCTGATGCCCATTTGTGAGAGTGCGTTGATGCTTATTTGGTCGAGGGTACATGGATGGATAATGGTCAAGATTCTAGTATTTAGTATTTTAGGGTTTTTTTTAGGTGTAAATTTATATTTCTAACCTTTTATTGTCAAAATTTTAGGATAAAGTTATTAAAGTTTAGATGTGTTTCTCGCCGAATGTCTCTTGTTCAACAAATGACAAGTATTCAAGGCGAGAGTATAGCATTGTTCATTTAAGACTGATAATTGGCTACAAATGGATTCTCTTTCTAAGTAATTTTAAGCTTTTTCATTCCTTTCCGTCGTGCCAAACACAACCCGAAAGGAGGTTTAATGAGTAAGACCATTGTTATATATTTATGTGAGCTCCAAGTAAATAAGGAACTCAACCCATCTAGTTATGACATCCCAGCAAACAGGCATTTGACTACTTGATTAACTCAGAAGTAACCTAATTCATTCATCATCCATGACTTCACCCTACTTTCAGGGTTTGTAAGTTATATAAGCCAATTATATATATGTGGTTATATAAAGCTTGAAAGCTTATTTGAGTTTCGAACTCGTGGCAGAGCCAGAATTATATTCTGTTAACACCCAAACACAATTATCAACACTGATTCTCATCTTCATACAGACATAAATATTTATTTATTATTATTATTATTTTTTTTTTTGACTTGAAAAGCTTGCACAAAGAACCACCACTACCTCCCATGGAGCTCAAAAGAGCGAGCTGCACTGCATTAAACTGAGCATCAGAGCTCCTTCCCTGCATTGATCATCATGAAAAATGATCAACTCACTGAGTCATAGAAATCGGTGACTCAACCGAGTCACGAGTTCATTTACATGTATGCATGTTAATTTGTATAGAATTTGGCGACTTTACCTTTCAGAAGTTGAAGAATCATCTTCTTCTACACGCTTCCTCTTCCGATTCGAACTCTTTCGCGAAACAAACGAGGCGATCTGCAACTGCGTCTGCAACAACATCTGAGTCATCTCGGTTTCCGTTTCCACACGCCGCTTCTCTGCTTCGAACCGCAAAGCTTCCCGAGCCTTGACCATCTCCAGTTCGGCAAGTTCCATCCTCAACAACGACTCAGAGAATACTCGAAAACTCGCCGCCAGATCGGTCATCCGCTTCGACTCCGCGGCCGAGTTGGAACTCTCCGAATCTGAACTCAGTTGAATTGTGGAGTCTTCGACGTCGTCGACGGTGGCGGGCGTGTCGGGAGGGTGCGCACCGGATAAAAAACCGGCGTCAAAGGCGTATTTTAGACGATTCTCGTCGTTGCCTGTGGACCGGCGGTTCGGTTGGGTTCGACCGGCAAGGTTTGCCATTTAGTTGTGGAGTTGTTCGGCAGTGTCCACTACCTGAAAATGAAGGAAACTCGTGAAGAGCTGCAAAAAGAGGAGACAACATTGGGGACTGAGATTCTTACCGAATTTCTATACAGCATTCCGTACGGACAAAATTAATTTAGAATGTGCACTGAGGTCATTTCTTCTATTAACAAATTAAAATCACTTTGAATTATTCATTAAATAATTTGGTAAACAACTTAATATATATATATATATGAAAAATGTTTTAATGAGCATTTGCTGACTTTAAGGAGGTAAAGTAAGCAAAGAATACAAACTTTTTGATTGAAATCTTGAGATGAATCTTCCATTAAGTGAATGAGAATCCAGGGGCTTGTGTTATTTGCTGACTTTAACTAAAGTAAGCATGTGTCGACTAGATCACTTCTCATATATATATACACACACACACACAGAGGAATGATCCATTCAGGACCGGACGGTATGGTAAGATAAGGTTTAAATAAATCTGACCGTTCATTTTTTAAAAGCCCATCTAATGGTTGAAACAAAAACAATATTTTTACACTCTGTCCGAGGTGACTAAAAGCTGAAAATCAGCTTTATCGCTTTATCTCCCCCACTTTCTCGATTACTTCCCCAAGAAATCCACCCACCCCTTCCAGTCCAGGTTCTTATTCGGCGAAGAACTCCGGCATCATCTTCCCCGAGAACACCCACCCCCCCTTCCAGCGAGAGAGCTCTCGATCACTTCCCCGAGAGCACCCACCTTGGGAAAATTGTTAGTAGGAGTTACACTCTTTTTCTCTGTTAACTGCTTCCTAACAGTGTACTTCTTTGTTTGACTGTGCATGGATATGGCTGAGAGGGTTTCATTCTTTAGCATTCAGACAACAATGCTAATGATTTGCTGTACTGACTGTTGCGTAGAGTGCTGGGAAAATGGGGTTGATTCGATTGAATTGTGGTAGGAACCAAATGAAGATTTTGAGATTATTTAACGGATACTACACATTTATTGAGGTTATTTAGCGGATATTGCTCATTTATACCAAATATGATTTTCACATAAGCAAGTTGGAGAAACTTTCCAAACATTTTAATAATGTAAAACTCTAAAACTCAAAAGTAAAATTACACTAGATATGAAAATCTAACGGGTTCATGGTGCTCAATATCAAAAGTAAAATTAAAGGTTTTTATTTTGTTGATGTGGAAGAAGTTTTTTCCTTTATTGTCTTTGATATGTTTTTTTTTTTTTTTTTTTTTAAATTATCTTGATTTATGTATAATATGTTATTAATACAATAATTCTGTTATGTATGGGTATGCCTGTGTAGATATCTCAGATTTTTGTTTGATCAAAACTAGTTATTCTGTTTTGGTATTGGGATCTATTACAAATTTGAAGATAGTTTGTCCCTCTAATTTGAATAAGGCCATATAAGAGCCTAAGATGGTTCAATCTAGTATTTTTCGTTACTAGATCTTTGAGAATTTATAAGTTAAATTAGGTGAGAGGAAGCTGGAATAGGGTGGGGGAATTCTCGGGAAAGTCGTTGGAGAAGAAGCTGGAATGGGGTGGGGGTGGGTGTTCTCGGGGAAGTGGGGGAAAGAAAGCTGATTTTCAGCTTTTTGTCACATTGGGCAGAGTGTAAAAAGCAGCTTTTGTTTCAACCATTAGATGTCATTTTAAGAAATGAACGGTCAGATTTATTTGGACCTTATCTTACCATATCGTCTGGTGCTGAATGGATCATTCCTGTATATATACATATGTATATTATCAAGAAGTCTATTTGGATTTATGAGCTATTCAACAACAGGTTCTTTGAGGTTCTTTCCTTAAAATTTTTTAAGGTGGGATCTGAACCCAAATTTATGATATAATGACAAAGAAACTTTACCAGTAAATTTCACCGGTAGCTAAACAGCTTAATAAGTATTATTTTTGTGTAAAAAGGTAAGAAATGAATTGATAGAGTGTTAAAATTTTAAATTTACTATTTTACTATTATAATAGTAGGTTATATAGAGAAACTAAAAGACTTTCTTTTAAAAAATGAAATTTAAATGCACTAGTGAGGTGAATTCTCTTTATATAATAATTTATATTTATAATGTCTCTAGGCCTCATGCTAGCACTCTTATATAATTTAATATATTATGATATTATTATATTTACTAAAAATAAAAATTAAAAACTATATGAAGTTAATTACATGAATTCTCTTTCGTAACCCTATCTAATGTCAACCCCAGGGTGGGTAGCTTAGTGGTGGCGCAAACAAGGCTAAGGGCTAACCAAGTCCATTGGTTCTATGTTCGACTCCTACTTGCTATATAGTAATATACATGGCCATGGACCGCAAGGCACAAGCCTTGTTTCGAAAGCCTAATTCGGGGTGCAGGATTTAGTCTGGTGTGCGCAAGCTGGCCAGGATACCTGTATAGCAAAACAAAAAACAAGAAAAACAAAAAACAAAAAAAAAAACTCTATCTTATGTCATGTCATCTATTAGATCTGTGACAAATATTCTTTCTCATTATCTCTAATCACTTTATTTTGGGTCTCTTATTCTTTTAAAATATTTATTTGAATTAAAACATACTTTTTGCAACGGTGCATTCTTAAGGATATATCCGATCAAACTATTCTAGATGATTTTTTTCATCTTATTCTCTACAGAAGCCAATGTGTTTGTTTGTTTGTTTTTGTTTTTTTTTTTTAAATTTTTTTTTTATTTTTTATTTTTTCTTGTGAAAATATGGAATATTTTACATTTATTCTAGTTGAAGTTTAGATTCAGACTAATTTTTATTTTAATATTTATTCTTCATTTAACCGGATAATTAGCCAAAAATCCTATTTTATAGATCTTCATTGCATAAAATCCTCTCATACATATATTTTTTTTTATAAGCCTTATTTATAAAAAAAATGTTGGCTAAGGTCCTATTATTTTATTTTTATTTTTTGTGACAAATATACCCTTTATTTTCCCCAATCCTGTATCTTCCTTCAACCCACTAAACTCCATCATCAAAACTAGATTTCCGCCGAAGAAGAAGAGGGAGATGAGTTCGCCAGTTCAACGAACATTAGTCCAGCGAACATCACTCCAATGAAGATCAGTTCAAATCTCTCTCTCTCTCTCTCTTGCACGTAAATCGATCCAGTGCGACAATGACTGTTGGACTTGCTGGAGTTGCCAGCGTCAAGCTTCAATTCCTCTAGGACGACCGAAGATGCTCACAGAGCTCGCAGGTCTCGATTTGCAAGAAATCTGCAAAAATTAAAATCCTCGATGAGATCGTGGGGCAATAAGTAAATGTGTAACACCCCACACAGGGTTACCCCTATGCGGAAATGCCACAGTGACATAAAAACACCAAGCGCTTATCTTTTGAGTAATTTCTTTTTAAAATTAACACAGTTTTTCAAAATACGCGTGCGGAAGTCTTTAAATATTTTTTTCAACATCTCAACAATTAAAGATAGCGCTGAGTACTAGTTTGTATCCTGAGTACAGTCCCGTAATGTACCCAAATTCCAAAAACATCCATTTAGTTTACTGAGTTGGATAGAGTCTCATGCTGATAACGTGTAATCCTCTTAAAGAAAACACATAGCAGAAAAATAAACAAACACCAGGATTTACGTGGTTCAGCCAAATTGCCTAGTCCACGGAGAGTCATTTTTATTATTGTTATTCATATTACAAGAATACAATATCTTCTTGTCTCAATGCATTCAGAAATATTCACATCCTTCCGTATTCTCATAGCTGTCAATAAATTTTATCATACACCAAATATCACATAAATAAATCATCATATCTGTAATTCATATATATATATTACAGAATATATCCATCACTTTTTCACAATAAATAATTTTACTGTACCTGCATGCTTTATGCATATGACAGATATATGAGGCAATGCTCATGCAATCATACCTGTCATTTTCTCTGTTCTGCTTTTCTTGCAAAACCTCAACCATTCACACTGATGGTAACCTTATTTTAGGATTCCCCATTTCACAATTTCATCATAACAGATGGCTACCTCATTTTTAAGGTACTCAACCATTTCTCTGTCCTGCTTTTCCTGCAAAACATCAACCATTCACATAACAGATGGCTACCTCATTTTTAAGGTACTCGACCATCTTCTCTGTCCTGCTTTTCCTGCAAAACATCAACCATTCACATAACAGATGGCTACCTCATTTTTAAGGTACTCAACCATCTTAACCACAACAGCATCCCCGCCTTTTTAGGATGTATATCACCCAGTCCCCGCCTTTTTAGGACCTACCGCGATTGTCACTCATTGACAAGAGGATTTACGTGCTGTTTTTAGCAAGGGTGATATATTAATGCACTAACAATTCTCAGGATCTTTTGTCCATAGCATCCCCGCCTTTTTTAGGATGTATATCACCCAGTCCCCGCCTTTTTAGGACCTACCGCGATTGTCACTCATTGACAAGAGGATTTACGTACTGTTTTTAGCATGGGTGATATATTAGTGCACTAACTGTTTCCAGGATCTTTTGTCCATCGGTGGTATCTCAACTCCACAGTTACAAAAATAATCATAAATGCATATGATTTTCTATGCAATATATTTCACATGTAACTGTGTCTCATGCCAGATGCAATTATGCAATACATATGGCATACATCTCATATCAACAATTCATGTATGGCAATCATGCATACATTTCATAGTATATTAACTCAACATATATCTCATATCAACTGTTATATCAGTGATATACAAATAAATCATTCTGCTCACTCAACTTGAGCCACCACATGTAACTGTGCCACTGTAACACCCCGTACTTCTCCAAGTAACAATATTGTCCGCTTTGCTTGCACGCGTAACATGCGCGCCCATATACGCATATTCACATGACAAGTGTACGGTTTTATTTTCTCAAAACACATTGTTACTATGAGATGTATGGAATTTACTGTTAAACCCAGTCACTTTCTCATAACATCATCACCACATGCCATATGCCAATTTTATGTGCAATAATTATGGCAA
>JAESVK010000203.1:838350-906767 GCA_017140935.1 Hamamelis virginiana | reverse complement strand
ATTCTTACATTCATCCACCATTCTCATCTTCCATTCTCAAATTTATCTACCACTCTCAAATTTAACTACCACTCTTAGATTCATCCACCATTCTTTCATTCATCCACCATTCATATATACCCACCATTCACATTTATCCACCATTCATATTTACCCACCATTCACATTTATCCACCATTCATATATACCCACCATTCACATTTTAGATGTCACCCAAGGGTGTACATAAATTCTCATGCACCCTTCTTAATTGATGACCACATGGCACATTTCATTGCCCAATGGCAAAATGCCAAGTGTGCAATAAATAAAATAAAATAATAATAATTAAGAAAATTTACTATTGAAAATTTACTATTAGAAAATTTACTATTCAAAATTTTGGGGTCTCACAAAATGACAGTTAAGGTGCGTTTGGTACGCGGGTTAGGAATCTTAAGCCTGGGAATATCTAATCGGGGGGTTTGGGTTTGTAAACTTTGTAACCCAAACCATTGTTTGGAATGTTGGGAATCTCAAGCCTGGGAATGCCTAACCTTTGTTTGTTTGGACCATCAAGTTTTCACAATAAAAATGATATAATTACCAAATTACCCTTCTTGAAACAATAAAATCAAATGCACAAATATATATATATATATATATAAACCAATCCAAGTATAACCCATATATATATATATATATATATATATATATATATAAAAGTCAAGCCAAGTATAACAGTGGGTCTTAAAACATCATAAATATCAGCGATATTCTATATATATATATAAAATCGAGGCATATATATATATATATATATATACACAAAACAGAACACAAACCCACGTGGTGTAGCAGCTCCTCCACGGCGACGAGCGACGGGCGACGCAGAGGCTCCACGGCGACGGACGACCCAGCGGCTCCACGGCGACGGACGACGCAGCGGTGACGGACGACCTTCTTTTTTTTCTTCTTCTTCTCTGGTAAGTAGTGGGTCTTCTTCTTCTTCTTCTTCTTCTTCTTCTTCCATGGCTGCTGTGTATGTAGGATAGAATTGGAAAAACATATTTGTTGCTTGTGATTTTGAAGGGTACGCTCGTCAATACAAAAGATTTTAATTTGCAAACCGGCGTCGAATTTACAAACCCAATCTGAGAAGAGGCTTTGCAAACCCTTGTTGACCGGCTTCCTCAGCCCAGCGACCAGGTCTCTGCAAGCCCTAACCCACCACCCCCAAACAATGGTTTGGGGTATCAAACCCCAAACCCACCTGCAAGACCGCCAACCAAACGGACCCTAAGGGTCTTCTTCTCAGGTCTCTGCAACTCCAATCCTCATCGCACGCTTGTATCGAGGGATTTCACAGACACATACTCCACTATGCATATTCCCTTATGTCCAAACATATTCCGCACCAATTCTGATTGTCTCCACTATATCTTCCACTAAATCTTTTTTTTTTTTGGGATTAATTTATGGTTTGATTATTTGAAAAATGTAGGGAAAAAAATAGATTTTTATTAGAAAAATTAATTTATGGAAGAAAAAGAAAGATATTGTTTTTTCTTGTATTTTTTATTTTTATTTTTATTTTGATGCAGTGAACTGCAATTCCAGCGTATGAACTTGGGATTTCGGCATAGTGAACTCAGGTTCCGATGTAGTAATCTTGAGTGCTCGAGATAGTGAACTTCAAATTGGAATTGAAGGTTGTTTAGGAAATGAATAACATTTTTGTCCAATTCATACCAAAATGACTTTTCGCATGAAATTTTTTTTAGAGAATTTTTGACAATAAAATCTTAAAAATGAGGATTTTTGGCCAAATTTTCCTTATTTAATAACCCAAATTGATTCTTTCCTTAAGAAAGGCCCAGCAAATACCATTAATAAAGCTGGAATTATTGGGTTGGAAGCGATCCAATCCCTACTATAGAAGTTACGCTCCACTGACCCAAGCTTGGACAACCTTAATACGTGTACTGAAAACCTAGCCCTCTCCTGAGTTACACCAATCCGCTTTCCAAACAGACCATATTCGAATACCGCAAGTTAGATTGCATCGTTTGTTGCTTTTACCCTAAGTATGGAATAGTGTAATCCTATAGACAAACACTCCCTATCCTTTATAGGAATTCCACAAGTCAATTAGCGCATTCGCATTTGTCTCTTTCTCTCTCTCTCTCTCTCCGTCTCTCTATAGCGTCAAAGTTTGAAGAAGATAACAATGGCATCGCGAGACAAGAAACCAGCAAAACCCTCAAGCAGTCGGGCCGGTGGGATTCGCACGCTCTCCGATTTGAATCGTCCTTCCGGTCCCGACTCGGACAGTGACTCAGATGGCCCTCAAGAGTACTATACTGGTGGCGAGAAGAGGTATATATCTAAACCTAATTTGATCATTCTTCGTTAATTGATGTTGGTCCCTTTCTGTTCAAATGCGAAGCTAGATGCTTCTAGATTGTTCGTTTTGTCTCTCCTGTCTGTCTCTGTTTGGTTGCCGGGAAAATATAAAACAAACAAAACACAGAACACGATCGTTTTGTGTCTCCTATCTATCTTTGATTTTCATCATTATTAACCTGAGTAAATGAAGCATAAGATCTGAAACTCTATGTTATCATCTATTCCTCATATTCCTCAGAAACTAAAAATGGGAATAAGTGAAAGAGAAGAACCAATTTCTTGCAACTTTCGAACTTGAATAATGAGGAGAATTCTAAGGTTCTTATTTTAATGATTTAATCTAATTACATTAGTGGAGGTAGTTTTAGTTATCATATGATCTCCGCCTTAGCCCCCTTACATTTGTTGCCTCATTGAATTGATAAGTATTCGGGTTTCTCATCTTCAAGCACAGCTAAGATCCTAAAATTGTAAAAATCAAGGCTTTTGGCTCTTTCATAGTGGAAGAAACTGTTGCAGTACATATAATTAAGTTAATAACAGAGAAATCTCTAATTAATGGAAAGAATTACTCTTTTTTTTTTCTTTGGTCATATGAAGGTACATTTGTGAGGACAGCTGCTATTTTTTGTAATGGCTTTATCACATAATGCAGCAGTATAATTTGCAGATGAACAGACAAACATGGCCATAATTGAACAGTTCCCCTCTTTGCCAGGACCCTTATTGAGAGCGTCAGCATTAGTATCTGCCTAATCAAAATACTGTAACAGCATACCCCCAAAAAAACCACAAAGTAATTACATTAACGCACTATTTGCAAATTGTATGTCCATTTGAATTGGCAAACAGGTGTAGACCATGAGCTACTAATTCCATGATGGCACAAACTAAGCATCAATTGCTACATTATGCATAAATTAGATCATCTATTAGTCTCTATGTTTACTTTTAGCCTCTTAGAAATAATTTTACTGCAAGTAGAATCATGATTCGACAAGCATTGATCTGAGCAGTTTAGTTGAAATATTACGGGATGCATTCCTTCTTTCGTCATCTTGGTGCTAGAAACACCACAATCTGAAAATTGAGCAGCTGCCTTCTCTGTGTTCCAACTTCTGTGACATTGTAGGTTGTCTATCACTGGAGTTTCCTTGTACAAAAGCTTTATCTTTTGAACCATTGTCTGCAATGAGAGAGTGTTAAGATAATAAAATATCTTTTATCTATGACTTTGCTTGGTTAGAAACTGTGTTAAGACTTTTGAATTTAATAACTGTTGATGCGGAAAGGTATAATTGAGGGCATACCAAAATTACACTATACAGAGTTTCGTTTCTTATATTGGTGGCATTAGAGTGTATGCAAAGTGAAGAACCTTACCAGGGCTTGACATGCCGCGAATCTTTCTTGAAAGAGAGGGGTGCCTTAGGGAACGCGGACACAAGTGGTGCATGGTTGTCGTCAGCTTGTGCCATAAGGTGTTGGGTTAAGTCCCGCAACGAGCACAACCCTCTTGTTTAGTTGCCACTGTTGAGTTTGGAACCCTGAGCAGACTGCTGGTGATATGCCGGAGGAAGGTGAGGATGACATCAAGTCATCATGCCCTTTATGCCCTGGGTGACACATGTGCTACAATGGCCGGGACAAAGGGTTGCGATCCCGCGAGGGTGAGCTAACCCCCAAAACCCGTCCGCAGTTCAGATTGCAGGCTGCAACTCGCTTGCAAGAAGCCGGAATCGCTAGTAATCACTGGTCAGCCATACGGCGGTGAATTCGTTCCCGGGCCTTGTACACACCGCCCGTTACACTATGGGGGTTGGCCATGCCCGAAGTTGTTACCTTAACTGCAAGGAGGGGGATGCCGAAGGCAGGGCTAGTGACTGGAGTGAAGTCGTAACAAGGTAGCTATACTGGAAGGTGCAGCTGGATCACCTCCTTTTCAGGGAGAGCTAATGCTTGTTGGGTATTTTGGTTTGACACTGCTTCACACCCAAAAAGATCGACCTTATTGGTTACATTTCCTTAAAACTTGGTTTATTTAACTGTAATGCATATCCATTATTTCCATATATATGTCTGCTTGACTTTAATCGTTCCTTCAAATTTTTATAGTTTATAGAAGATACATCTGTGAAAGTTGAAATCAATATTATTCGTGGAATGTGTTATGATTGACTAACACTGGTAATAATAATATTTTCAGTGGAATGCTTGTCCAAGATCCTACAAAAGGTAATGATGTGGATGCAATTTTCAATCAAGCTAGGGAATTGGGAGCAGTAGAAGGTCCCCTTGATCACCTTCGTCCATCTTCTAGCTCAAGAAGCTTTACTGGAACGGGAAGATTACTCTCAGGGGAAACAGTTCCATCCATTCCTCAGCAACCCGAGGCTGTGATTCATAACATTGTCTTTTGGAGCAATGGTTTCACTGTCAATGATGGCCCTTTGAGGAGGTTGGATGATCCTGAGAATGCATCTTTCTTAGAGGTAATAGCAATTCACAGTTTGACCCAAAAAAGAAGGAAGATGGGAGGTGAGATACTGGGGTTGTGGGGAGGGAGAGAGAGGGGATACTGGGTGGGTGTGTGTGTGGGTGTGGGTGTGGGTGTGTGGAGATAGGGAGAGAGAGAGAGTAATCACGAACATGGAATGCGGTTTTTGATCTTTATGCCTTTTCAATAGATTGCTTAGCAGTGTTAAATGTAAATTTGATGACTGGTTGTGACAAAATTTCGGTGACTATTTAGAAGTTTACCAACTTAGTTGGTGAAGTGTTGCTAAACTTCAATCTATGGCTTGAAAACCACACACACACACACACACACACACACACACACATATATGATTGTGAAAATGATTTTATTAGCCTGGATTTGTGCGAGATAGAACTTCGGTGATCAGGATCTTGCAGATAGATTAATTTATCTTTAAGTTTATTTTCCACTTCTTCCCTCACGGTCAATGCCAATAGTAAATAACCGAGGCATCTATGATGGTCTGCTGTGTTGGTCTTGTTTTACTCATGTTTTATGGTGTTTGATTTTGTTATATCTGAATGCAGAGCATCAGAAAATCTGAATGTCCGAAAGAGCTTGAGCCTGCAGATAGGAGGTCCTCAGTTCACGTCAATCTTATAAGGAGGGATGAAAATTGCCCTGTAAGTCCCCATAATAGTATCTAACTTTCTTCATTGATATTTTCCATATGATTATATGCCCACCAAGGTTATATCCTGCTGAGTGCTACCACCATGGCCCCTATCATTTTTTATTTATTTTTAATTTTGTCACAGGAACCGGAGAAGCTCCATGTTCCATTTCAGGGTGTTGGAAGAACTCTAGGTGGTGGCACCACTCCAGCATTGTCTGAGCCAACTGTTGCTGCTCCACCCCCTTCCATGGACCTGGTTGTGGATGAAACATTGCCATCAACCTCGATTCAGCTCAGGTTGGCTGATGGGACCCGCATGATCTCACGCTTCAACTACCACCATACTATCAATGACATTCGTGCTTTCATTGATGCATCTCGGCCTGGGGGTAGTAGGAATTATCAGCTGCAGACTGTGGGATTCCCTCCCAAGCAACTCTCTGATCCAACTCAGACGGTAGAGCAAGCAGGCCTTGCCAATTCAGTTGTTATCCAGAAACTTTAAGTTAACTACAAGGTTTGTCACTTTCTGGTCTTTATTAGGCAAGTTACTGTACTTAGAAGTGAACTAGTTATGCCTTTCAGGACCTGGAATATGTTTCTATAACAAAACAAATATATACATTCGAGAGATTGCTGGGGAAATATATGAGATACTTCTGAATGGTCTGCCTTTCATTGAGAATTAAAGATCAAAATCTTCATTTAGAAAATTGTACATAATTCAGATAGCTCTCTTGTTTTCCTATCATATTACCAATTGCTTTTGGAGCTTTAATCAAATATTCTTTCTTGTTAAGTGCAGCGATTTAATCAATGTAGATGTTTTGCCCATAAAACCATTGATTATTTGACATGTCGGTGGACTAATCCTCATTTTCTATTTTGGCATAAGTGTGATGACAAAGTGCAAAACAGTTGTTTTCAAATATAGTTTTCAAAATATTTGAGGATGTATACGAGTAATGTTGCTGCACTATGAATATGAGTTGCTGAAAATAAATTATGCTGCACCATGGTCCATGAATATGAGTTGTGGAAAATCGAGAATTGAGATCGAGATTGAGCTTGAACAGTTACTGGTATTTTATAATTGTTGACAAGGCAACTGTTTTGACTATGGTTATGTATAAACCAAAACCTAGTTTTGAACTTGGTCAGGTCTTATTGGCTTATTGAAAGCCCCACCCCCAGCAAAAGCAAGTAGAGAATTGGAATTTTGAACTGAAAAAGGTGAGACATAGACAGGTTTTTTATGTGGCAGAGTACCAGAGTTGGTACTTACTAGAGTTGGCAGTTACTGTATCATGTTAGATTAGCTCACATGAAAATAGTGAAAACGTCGTATTGTCTATATGTTTCCAGTCTTTCTAATGTCCTGTTCTCCCTATTTTTATCACCTGTAGTGGACCTCTCTCTCTCTCTCTCTCTCTCTCTGAGTGAAAATGTTGTGTTGTCTATATGTTTCCAGTCTTTCTAATGTCCTGTTCTTCCTATTTTTCACATGTAGTGGACCTCTCTCTCTCTCTCTCTCTCTCTCTCTCTCTGTGTGTTGTGATCTAGTCTCTCTAATCTGCTGTCGGTGTGTGTGTGTGTGTTGTGATCTAGTCTCTCTAATGTGCTGTCGTTAAATTGCACTTCTGCCAATTTTATACATGTAGTGGATAGCTCTCTCTCTCTGTGGAATGAGAATCGAACCTGTGATTAACCTAATACCACACCACTTTCCTGTGATTCCTCTTCGTCTAGGCTAGTCCCAGTGGCTTAATTCGTAGGGAACTTCTCTGCTCTAACAATTTCTTATTTTCCTATTCTTTTCATCTGGTACTGTTCTTGGGAGCTTTCTGATCAATTTCAGGGAGTACCTCCGGGTGCTCAAAATTTTTTTGTAGAAAGAAAACATTTCATCTGCCACTTTTCAAGTCTGCAGGTTTTTTTTTTTTTTTTTTTTTTTTTGGCCCTTTGTCATTGGATGTTGGAGTGGTAAATAATGGTTTCATTCTTGAACTGTAACCAGTACTCACACCAGCCTGTAATTCTAAAGCCCCAAAGCTGGATGATATTTTCTAGCTTCTATGGTGTCGACTTTTGTGAGAACATTTGTGAGTGGATCACTCAGGCCATGTTAGTTATAATAAACTTAGCTTGAAAGGGAGAATGTGGGGCCTCTCTCTCTCTCTCTCTCTCTCTCAATACATGATAGTTAAAGTGTTTTTTTTTTTTTTTTTTAATTTAGGCAATAAAATATTTTAAGTTACGTGTACGCATATATTTACCCATAGTGCATGGATATGGGTTTTGGTGCGCCAGTAATGGAAATTACTCATGTTGCACTCTTCAAATGCTACTCCTAATTAAAATTACCATTCTCATGCCCACTCTTACTTTTATCGCATGGTTATTGGTTAGGTGCCCTAGGACGGACCCTAATTTAATGCAAAGAGGAAATGGCTTGGTTGGGAGAAGAAGAGACTGATAAGGCATCTCACTCCTAAGCAACAGTTTTTTATCTCCATTCATAGTGGCATGGATTTGATTACAAAAAGCAAGATGTTGTCGGCCAAAAGAACAATTAATTCTACTACCCATCTCCATCTCTCTCTCTCTCTCCATCCCATCTCAAAGTTTTTCTTTCTCTCTCTGCTACCCATCTCTCAAAGTTCTCTCTCTAGGGTTTGATTTAATCGACCAAAGGGGACCCCTGATTAGCCATGTGGGAGCCACACACCGGCCACAAGAGAGCCTTTGCCATAAATCAGCTACAAGTCCATCACCATTTGCTGATGCAGTTTTATACCCAATGGAACATAAATAGGAGTCATGTCATTAACCAGAAAACAGAACTGCCACTCATGGAATAAACGATAAACTATCTGGCTGATGGAAAAGCATCCTCTTTCTCACTTTCAATTCTTTTAATTGCAAAACTTGCAAATCAAAGACCATTTTTCTGAGAAACATCATCAATATTAATAATACCACACCCACCACCAGCCCCTTTCAAAACTTGTGTAGTGTGGGGTGTCATCCAAACTTCATGTGTGACAGAAATTATTAAAACATTACAAGAAAGGATTGGTGGGGTCTTGCCAAATTGCCTTATGTGGTGTGCGCACACACTTTGAAAAGTAGGAATTAGGACCCACTCAAATCAAAGTAATGGGGCTTGTTTCTCCAAATTAATACATATCTCATAAAATTAGAAGTTGACTTAATGATTTTAATCATAATCCTCAAATATTTATGGAGGAATTATTACATGGCCCCCGCGTGCATGCAACCTCCTTTCCTCCTAGCCGTTGAGAGAGAGTGGGTATGTACGAGTGTATAAAAATGCAATGTTGCCCTTGAGGGTTAGGGGATTTGGTTGAATATTTAAAATTGTTCACCATAAGATTTTAGTAATTAATGGAGACTGATAGCTTGCCGAGTTAGTAAAGGTGTACTCCCTCCGTCCCAATTTATGTGCGTACATTGACTAAACATACATTTTAAAAAATATATTGATTGCTTTGATTTTATTATATTTTTAAGTTTGTGTTGCAATTTTACCCTTCTAAATGAATTTATTTTTCTTCATGCAATTTGATAAAGGAGTATAATAAAAAATTCATTCTAATTTTTAATTTGAAAAGTCAAAATAACTTGCAAGTACCCTTATGTTTTGGTTAGTAAATATTTTAAGCAAATGTACAACATAATACATTAAGGCCTCATCCATTCTAGGGGTGAAAGAGGGTAGTTTGAATTTGGGACCTCCCTCTCCATAAACCCCACTTCCATTACCAATATACATACATACATGCATGCATGTATGCATGCATACACGCATGCGAATATTTAGCCAAAACTAGCATGAAACATTCCCAAATTTGAACTCATCAACAAAATTTAGACCTTAATTCCATACAGGTGACCCACATGCCCTCAAAAAAGAAAAAAAAATGATTAGTAGAATGGCATCAATCATTTCTTTAGAACATTGAGCTCTTGCTGCGAACAAGTGTCATGTGGAGCATTGTGGGAAAATTATTGATTTCCCAGTTGCAAGCTATCCTCTTTTAATTAGGACATATGGTCTAAAAACTATTATTTCCTTTCATTACCAAATATATATATATATATATATATATATATATGTATAAAAGCATTTTTATATGTTAAACTTAGATGTTATGTATGACTGAAATAAGAAAAGTACAAGCTAGGTACACTTAAACAAGTATGTACTTAATTAAAAAGGGGATTTGCTTTCTTAGAATAATTAAGCTCATAAACTAAATATAAAACTAGTTTAAGCGCGGAAAGGTTATTGTTAATGATTGCCCCATGAGCTGCTAATGACTGATTTATGAGAGAGAGGTTGAAACTTCATGCAAGAGCTGTGCATTCTTTTTTTTTTTCCTAAGGAAAATATACCCAAAAAAAAGAACTTTTATCGTGGCTACTGGAGATTAGATAAGACGTAAAGGGAACCCAAAAAAACAAAAAAAAAAGAAACTTGCGTGGAAGGGCCTAGCTACCTGTCCCTCTATATGCCCTCTCCACCAGGCTACGTACCTTTACAGCAGTGACGTCTCTTTGCTTTTATTCTTTGCTCTTGTGACCGATTCGCGTACTATACCTTCCAACCCTAACCCTAATTCTTGTTCAACCATGTTTTTATTTCCAAATCTTTTGCATCATGCAGTTTCTTTGTCTTGGATTTCAAATTGGGTCTCTCAGGGATTTCTGTACATATGTTTAGTTTTCCTGAAGTCTGGCATGAATCCTTCAATTAATTAATGGTAAGATATGTAATTTAAAAAATCAGCTGATAAATTAGATACTCTTATTATGAATGTCACGTGTGCCAAAGATCGTAATGGATGGTTGGATATCAGCATCTCAAAATAATAACCGTGAAAATTTGCTAAAAACTGTCACAATTTTTCTCAATATCTATATCTGAGATATTAACAGTTGGGTCACTATGATTTTTAGCATGCATAACATAGATTTGTACAGAATATCTAATTCAACATTCAATTTTTTAAAATACGTATTTTTTTTTTTTTTTACTTATTTCAACTCTTGTCTTAATGACACAATGATTGATGTTTTAATAGAGTTGAGTGTATAATTTTTAAAGGTATTATACTATCTAGTGTTCGTTTTATAATTCTCATCACTTGATGTGTAAATTACATAACATTCTTACAAGAAGATAAAGAGGAAGAAACTTTCATATGTAGTGTTTCATATTAAGTAATATTATTGTAACATATATAAATTATAATGCTTAATTACACATTTGTACCCTGTTTTTTGGGGTAGTTTTCAATTTGGTATATGTATTTTGTTTTTTCTAAACTTCGTACATGTACTTTGGGGTAATTTTCAATTTGGTATATATACTTTGTTTTTCCTCAATTTGGTACTTGTACTGTTAAAAAATTTTCAATTAAGATCAAAGTAGGAACATCCATTAATCTGACAAATAAAAAGCTGACATGACAGTTGGGTTAGCCACGTAGTAAAAATGAAGGACTTCTGTTCAAACAAAGGCGAAACAAGATTCCCACGTTGTCTAGCCTATTGGAACCAAGGCATAAAAGAGGATTCTAACCGTTAGAACCACAAAATTTCTTTTCGCCACACAACTATCCTGACTACCATGTTAGCTTTCTGTTTGTCGGATTAACGGTTGTCCTCAATTTGGCATTGGTTGAATTTTTTTTTTAAAGTACAAGTATGAAATTGAGAAAAAATAAAGTACATGTATCAAATTGAAAACTATCCCAAAATACATATATGAAATTGAAAAAAAACAAAGTACAATTATCAAACTACAAACTACCTCAAAATAGAGGTACAAAAGTGTAATGAAGCCAATTATACATAATAGGATATATTATAGTGGGGTGTTTCATCAATGTACTCTAATATAACATATTACATTTTCTTATATATATATATATAATAACTTATGACGTGACATTCTATATTAGTTGTGTTTCGTAAAAGCACCCTAATAGCATCTTTGTATTACTAGGTAATTCATAATATTTGATTATATATTGTATAAAATTAAAACAAACAATTATTTTACTTTTGTACAATATTTTTACTATATTAAAATTTATGATAAAAATATTTAAAAACTAATTAATTGAGTTAAGAAAATAATATATATTAGAAAAAATAATAATTAAACTAGTAAAAAAATCAATGTGTTAAATACTTCTCTTAATAGGCTTGTTCTATGAAATTACCCTAACAAAATGGAACAAAATTGAATACAAAAATACTATAAAATCAGAAACTTTAACCCGAATTTAAAAACCACAATAATGTGTCATGCTTGGAGTGGTTTGTGAAAAAGATAGAATCTATTTGCAAGAATGACTAAACCACTCAAAGCATGACAGATCATGATGATTTTTAAATTTGGGTTAAACTTTTTGATTGTGTAGCATTTTTCAATTGACTATGATGCACCAAAACAAAATAGTTAGAACACAAGAATGAAACGTATTTTTCATGTTTGAAATTGAGATGGATTTTTTAAACCAAAAAAATAAAAAAAATAAAAATCAGATGGATTGATTTTCTTCATCTGCACGGTATATATATATATATGGACCCAGTGATTGGAAGGATCATCCAACGACGCATGTTATAGATCATGCCAAGGTAAATTTTGTGTCCTTCTACTCCTTTCATAGTTTGTTTATATATATATATAAGGACCCACTGATTGGAAGGATCATCCAACGACACATGTAATAGATCATGCCAAGGTAAATTTGTTGTCCTTCTAATCCTTTCATAATTTGTTTCAATAGATAGAGCCAAACTGTCTACAGCAGCTTCAATTGCGAGGTTGGTTGAAACATTTTGAGTTTTAAGTTATTCATTTTATGAAACATTTAATAATTTTTACAATTTTACATTACCGTAAAGCAATTTCAATCATGCCCAACTATTTTAGCTGACCAAAACGTTCAAATAGTATTTTGCCTTCCAACTTTGTTTAGTACATTAAAGGATCGTAGACTCCAATCAGATTAGTTGTTTTCGCTAGCCATTTATATTTTGAATTAAAATTATTCTTTGAAGAGAAAAATTTGTAAAATAATTGGTAATGTGACATAAATGCCTAGAGTTCTCTCTCCCATGTCTGGTTAAATTTGCTTTTTTATATGATAGGCAAAATGCCTTGTATTTTGTCTCCTCAATCAATTGAAGAGATTATTTTTAGATACCTTAGCATGAGATGCCTCCTATTGTTGGAGATGCTCTCTAAGACAAGAGTGAATACATAAAATTTTGGCTTACCATTAAGATAATATATCACGGCAACCTCAAATTATTTTAAAGAAAATTAAGATGACAATTTTTATAGTAACAAACATTGTATTTACCATTTGTTAATGCCGATCTTACATTATTTTGAACCACCACCACTAAAGAACCATCTTAACAAATTATCCTATTCAAAAATCTTATACCCAAGCTCTCAAAATTTTCGAGTGGAGATCTTCTATCTCTATGTACTACTTTTTGTTTCCTCTCACAAAAGTCCACCTTAAAAATATATTTATTAAAATATGAGATTTTTAAGGTGGACTTTTGTGTAAAAAGTGAGACAAAAATCTCCACTCAAAATTTTCACCCTAGCAGCAATAAGTCAATAACTTGCATGTACCATGTACATACGTACACGTACAAGCTAAGCACAGGATATGATAACGTAATATATATGATTGTAAATTAAGAATACAGTTAATTAACCAAAAGTAAAATAAGACAGATGCAAAAAGCTACAACGCACTGCGTTTAACTGTAATTAAACTATTAAAGAATAGAGTGGTGGTGTGATCTCTCTCTCTCTCTCTCTCTCTCTCTCTGCAGTCTGCACGACTGATCTAGGGTTTGGATAACTTGCAGGTTGCGAGGAGAGAGAGAGAGAGAGAGGAAATGATATTGACACGCGCCTTTAAAGAGAGTGGAAGTGGGGGTATTATATAGTTGGAGAAATACATCATACTAGTGTACTCCTACGAGGCTGCTACTGTAAGGGGGACACTAGGTTTAAACGGCGACGTAGGGGACAACCTAAAAGCGACAAGTGTTTGCATTGATTGAAAGCCGTTTCCCTCTCTTCACCACACGACACTCTGGAGCTACCACATCCATCTACTCTTCTTCTTCTACACATGTATGGACAGAGAGAGAGAGAGAGAGAGAGAGAGCGAAGAGACATTCGGACTGTCCCACATACTTGACCAGCTTTTTTAGCTCAAAACACTTTTCCTCTGCTTAATAATTACAGATTAGATGGAATGAATCAGACTAATAATGAGTGAGAGAAGGAGAAGTGGAAACAAGAGGAAGCGCCTCTGCATTCTATTTCTTTAAGAGACAGACGGTGTCGTTTTATATTTGCTCCCTACTAATTGCTGCTCCACCTCTGACCTCGCCCGCGGCCTAAGGATAATTTTAACTTTTCCTCTTAATTTAAATAATTTATATTTAAAAAATATTTAATTTGTATTAAAAGTGATTTTAATTAAAATTAATAAAAGGTTAAAATAATTTAATTCTAATTTCTACATTTTCTTAAATGGTCCCATTCAAATAGATAAAAAAAAAGATTTTATTTATAATTTCAACTTTTCTTAAGTGGTCTTATAAACAGTCTCATTCAAAGGGAGATAGGAAAGTGAAGGCAAGAAGTACAATAATGCTCGTCTAAGTAAAGACCAAGTTTAAGGAGAAGTACTCCTTTTAACTTCACAATCACATCCCAAAGAGGACTATTATATACTCTTCTTAAGGGAATTTATTTTTTTAGACAAAATTTATATTATAGTCTAAATTATATGAGATATGAGGCACGTGCTTAATTATTAGAAGATAAAGTTTATGAAAGTATTTGATATATATATATATATATATATTTTGGGATCAAATTCTATAGAATATCCCACATGGCCCTGAGCGGATCCAGCTTGTGACCAGGGTGGGCACGTGCCCACCCTCAATTTTTTTTTTAAAAAAATTAGTAGGTATATATAAATTCAAATAATATAGATTTGCTAAAGTGCCCACCCTCATTTTTGTTTTAAATCCTTATCTACGTTTTAAATCCTTATGATAAGCCTCTTGTTTGTTACTTTTTGTTTATATAAAAATGTATTTTGGTTTTTGGCCTTTTTTTTTATTATATGTATTAAAGTTTGAAATCAAAATACAAAAGGTGCCCACCCTGAATGGAATTCCTGGATCCGCCCCTGCACGTGGCCAACTAAAATTTTTATATCTAAAGTGTTGGTGGAAGGCTCATGAAAGTATGGGAAGTTATTAGAAGTTTTTTGTTTGAATCTACTGGGATGGAGTGTATTTTTACGTAATTTATAAGACATTTTACGTTGTTAATTCTCAATTTTCAAAATATTACGTGAATAAACTTAATCTAAAGATAAATGAATATGAACTTATTATTGTATTTTTGAATGAAATTTTTATTTTAACAGTAAAGATTTTGAATTTCTAACCAATTTTGCATAGATTTTCTAATTTTACACGTAGTCTCTATAAATTAGCACAATTCTCAATCCTCAATTTATCTAGCAATCCCCTTTATAATGGAGTACATAAATTTTCAATCTTCAATTTTATGAAGAATCCCTAATAATATCTTATTCTCAATGTGTTACATTATAATTTGATGTAATAGGAACAAATTTGGTTGAATTTTTTAAAAATTGATGTGACTAGCGATTAATGTTATATTTCATGATAGGGATGAAAGATTCTTCATAAAATTTGAGATTTTGTGTTAAAATATGTAGTAGAGATTATAAATATATATATTTGCTTCTTAACCAATGATTGAATTCGTAAAATGGTATTTATTTAATTTGCTTGAGGGTATTTCAATAAAAAAAATATTTACATAATTAACTTTGAATCGAATTCGTTTATATAATATTTTGAAAATTTATAATTGTTGATGTAAAATGCTCTAATTTATATAATTAAATTTAGTTAATATCTTGTCAATTAATATAATAATAAATTAATAATTAAAAAATAATAATCTAAATGTTCAAAAAATAAAAAAATTACATCAATCACTAAATGGATTGGAAAAAATAATAAAAAGAATATAATAAAATTGATTTTAGTTTTGGGTTAAGCATTTTAAATTTGGAAAAATAGTAAAATAAAAAAATAAAAAATATATTAATTAGTAGGGAAAGAAAAGAAGGGCCAAAGAGGACAATCCAGGAGCGAATATTAAATGAGTGGACAGATTGCTATCAACCAGTAAGTACAGAGGAGAGTTGTGATTCCGTGCCCCAAAATCCTTCCCCCTCCTTCCCATCCATCACTCGACTTCTTGCTTCATCCCCTCGATTTGATCGTTCCTCTCTCTCTGCCTGCCCAGTTTCTCTCTCTAGCTTCATTCGTTCACACACACACTCTCTATATCTATGTCCCTATCTTGAGTCTTGCCAGTAATGGCAGTGCATCAGTGGCAGTGCAAGAAACGAGAGAAGAGAGAGTTTTCATCGGGAAGGTAAAGCTTTGTACCAGAAGGCACAAGATAACATTGGCCGTCCCTTCTTCTACTAAGCCCTCCCCCGCTTCCTCTCTTTCTCTGCAAACACCGCGTGCGCTCTCTGCTCTTTCTCTCTTTCTCTCTCTAACTTCGAGAGAGAGAGAAGAGAGTGAGAGTTAATGCTGTCACTGAGCAGAAAGATAAACACACCCATTTTCCCAAAATCTGAATCTTAACAGGCTTTTCTCAGACCCAGCCAAGAGGGAAAAAAACTTCATATAACTGACGACTACTACTATTACTATCATTATTTAGGATTTTGTGTAAAAAGGCTGAAACTCTCGTGGCATAAAACTCGGGAGAGCACTGGAAAAAACAACAATCTTAACAAAGGGAGAAAGATTGTGTAAGAGAGAGAGAAAGAGATGATATAGGCAAGATAAAAGATATATATATATATATATATATATATAGAGAGAGAGAGAGAGAGAGAGAAAGATAATGGAGGGGGGTGGTGGTTCTAGTAGCACTTCATGTTTGATGGGTTTTGGAGACACGAGCAGTAATGGACTATGTCCTATGTTGATGATGCCTTCTATGACTTCTACTAATTCTCATCCTAATGCACCAGACTCAAATAATACCCTATTTCTTCCTCTACCACCCCACAACAACAACAACAATAATCACCACCACCAAAACACAGGCTGTTATTTCATGGATAACAATACCAACAACCACCAAGATGGCAGCGCTTCTTCTTCTCTCAAGGCTAAGATCATGGCTCATCCTCACTACCACCGTCTCTTGGCTGCCTATGTCAATTGTCAAAAGGTGAAGAAATTATAATTTTGGCTTCCAAAAAAAAAAAAACCCTGTAACCCTAATCTATAGAAACCAACTGGAGCTAGCTCAGCACCAGCTCCAGTTGTTTGGAGGGTTGGGGTTTGGAATAGCATACTGTAAATATGTATGTTGGGGTTTGGGATAGCATACTGTAAATATGTTTGTTGTAATTGATATTCTGATGTTGTATTCAAGGAAAAAAAATCCGTACAAATCTCTCTCTCTGTCGAAAACATGCACCCATATGTGCATATCTTCGCTTATACAAATTCTGAAACCCAGTGCTGGAAAATAATGAATATATATTCCATGTAACTGAAATGATAGAGACAGGCTTAGTTTTTGGCTTTTGTTTCATGGTATCAATTATCTTCCTTTTTTTTTTTCTGATGAGAGGGATTGATTAGTAAACTACAACACAGGTGGGAGCACCACCGGAAGTGGTAGCGAGATTGGAGGAAGCTTGCGCATCGGAGGCGGGAATAGGACGTACAGGGACAGGCTGCATCGGCGAAGATCCGGCGCTTGATCAATTCATGGAAGCTTACTGTGAGATGCTAACTAAGTATGAGCAAGAGCTGTCTAAACCCTTCAAAGAAGCCATGCTTTTTCTTTCAAGGATTGAGTGCCAGTTCAAAGCCCTCACTGTTGCCTCTTCCGATTCTGGTGATGAAAATCCCTCTCTCTCTCTCTCTAGCACACACATCTTGCCTATCTTAGATCTTTATTGTTCTTTGGTTTGTTTATTAATTAGATTTGTTTTATTATAATAATAACCAGCCATGCATGGGTGTGTAATTAATTAAAAATATAAAATAGCTTGTCTATCTCCAGAAGTAACTGTTTTTTTTTTTTTTTAATTTTAAAATTTTAATCTCATCTTCTTTGTGCTTAGTTTTTTTGTTTACCTTTTGGATTTCTTTTTTTTTTTTTTGGTTCTTTCATTTATGTGTATAGAACTCTTCTAGGGGCTAGGGTATCCATTCAAATGATGTTGTATATTTATGGCTATGGATTAGTAGCTAGGTATTCCTTGCTTTGATTCTCTTTCTCGGTGTTTGTGTCTTCAACTGAGCTTTTTTTTGTTTTGTTTATTGTTATGGATTCTTGAGCTTCTGTTTTACTAGATATCGACACATTTGTGCTGCTTTTTGGAATAGAAGACTGTCTTGTCATTTTTTTTTCCTTTCTTTCCCATCGCCAGTTCGATGTTAGCTGTGATATGTTGAATCTGGGGCTGGTCATGTTTCCTGTTATGCTGAAAGATCTGAACTGGGTTAGCTCTGCATATTGAACTGGTTTTTAGGATGGTTTTTTAGACAGAGAAGTTAAAGAAAGAAATTCAAACAAGGAAGAAACAATTCAATTATGGGCAAGTTTGGCCGCAGAGCCTTATGAAGATTGAATGATCGATCTATTGTTTGGGTGCAGGACCCTTATGAGTTAAAACTATATTAATTTGGCATCTGGATAAGCGTAATAAGGTGTTCATACTGTTTGATGCTCGAATTTGTGAACTGTATACTGTATGATTGTGTTTGTCCAGTAAAAATATTTAGGACTTGTGTCCAAATTTAAGTGTCTAGATTGTTGAGCACGAGCACCTGGAAGCGAGTATTGAAGATTAATTTGGCTAGTTCTGGTGTGTCTTCAAATTAACCTAGGAGTGCACATGGATCAAGCAAAAAATCAGTCAGCTTTTAGGGTAGTCGGCTTGCTCTCTGAAGCGAGAGGGCGAGGTTTTGACTTTTGAGCGAGAGTGATTACTCTTACAGATGAATCTTAGTATGAGGGGTCCCAATTTTTTTTAAATGGTATAAATGTTGAATGACATTAGGGCTGTTCTTAATTTGTGTTAATTTTAAGTTTTTAACTAACATTTGAATGCCCACGTTATTTGGAGAATGGAGAAATCCTAAAATGCAATGCTCACATAGATGCAATTTGAATACAATAGATTCATCAAACGTCATAGAAGCTTAGTACTTTCCATGCTCTCAATTTTCACAGCGTGTCGACACGGCCCTTGAATTCAATGCTTTCATATATCTGTTGATTTTTATCAAGGGATTATTTATTTGATTTATCTTGCTTTCATTATTACCAATACTTTTGTCTACTCGTTATTTTAGTATCTATGTGTGCATGCATGTAGGCATGTTCAAATTAGGCTTCAATGTTAGATTGTGAATGCATATGCTATATTTCTGCATGTTTAGTGATTTTTTTCTCATGTTAATTGCCTATATTATGTTTGTCCTTTGTGGTGTGCATAGTGCTTCTTTGAGGGAGGATTCCATTACCAACTTCGAATTTTGTAATTTGTTAATTAATATTATATACATAATATATATATTCCCCATTCAAACGAAATTGAGGATTCCATTATGATTTTTCTGCTGCATTCCAATTTCAAGGTTGCATCGGTCATGCATGTGTGGGACTAAGATTTTAAACAACAAATAACCCAGAAACCAAGTATTCAAGGTAGGATGTGAACCAATATTGAACATTCAATATGACGCGGGGTTTACTGAGCAGGACTAGACTAGTTGGAGATTTTTGTATCAAAGTTAACCCATCTATTTTTAAGATTAGTGTAAAATTATATATTTTTTTAATGATCAATTGCACCATCATTCGTGGACTAGTTGAGTTCAGAATCTTTCAAGGTTTTTTTACTTTTACAGAAAAATTTTCAATAATCCATTCTATATGTTGTATCTATTGTGTGGGTTTTGGAAGTCTTCAAATTTTTTTGCGTGTATAGAAAAAGAAAGTCAAAAGGAAAGAAATGGTTCAACATTCACTTATATCTTTAGTCAAAAAATAACTATCATTTTTTTTTCCTTATACCTTTAGTCTGATTGTATTATTCCATCTAATCTTGTCTAATAAATTAGTGGCTCTCAATTAGGATGGCACATGCTTTCTAAATATCCACAGAAATTGTTGGGACTTTTAAGTATAAGATGATGACAGTTTTTCAAATTATGGTGAGGAAGCTTGAAACGATGCCAATTCTATCCATTTTGTTTTATCAGGACTTTCTTTACATTTGATTTGATGACCATGTTTAATCAATAAAATAATGAGCTGTTCTCAATCATGAAAGTACTTTAATTAACTTGACCCAGAGCATTGTTGCTATTACAACGGCCAAAATGTCATCTCATTTCCTGAATGCAAGTGACTTGAATATATATATGCAATTTTTTTTTTCCCTAAAGAACTCTTTTTGCAATGGCACTGTCATTGTTATTCTTGCATTAGCTAAGATAATTTAAAAAAAAATGATAATCCAGGCTTTTGAGTTAGTGCAAAAAGTTCATGTAATGTAGGAGGGTAATACATTGACTAGTGTGACAAAGTTTCCATTACAAGTACATTTGAGTCTGCAATTCACCTATGAGAGATGCCACCATGTTGGGGTAAAGTTAAACGATTGTGAGAGATAATGAATGAGAAAGCAAAACATGACTATAAAGAAGCATTTAATAAACGGCTTAACAAGATCTCCATGGACAGATAAACTAGAACTTTATGGATTAAGATAACATATTTTATCCCCACTTTGTTGGGCTTGGACAAATGAATATCTATAGGTCTAAAAAGAGCCCCTATGAGCCACAAAAAAACAAACTGGACAGACATCAGACCCCTTTTACTCTATATAGAAATTCAAAGAGGCCCTCATAATAGGTTAAAACAAACATTGGTCAAATCTATTCCTGATCATGGTTAATCCTGATTTAATTCTATGCCATATTGAATCTAATTCTCATTTTTAGCAATTCAATGTATTATTCAACAGTTTGGAGTAAAAAATTTATGTGTACTAGCTAGTGGAAAGAAATACTGATTAACCTTTGTTCTTTGAGTTTTCAAAAAGGATTTAAAAATGAATTATTCGATGCATTCATTGATCCTAACAATTGATGAAGATCATAATGACTATACCAGCTTTGAAACTGCGATATCTACTCCAAGAGGGACTTTTATTTACCATGGATTCAAGAGGTGAGAAAAAAAATTTAGGGATGATGATTTTAGATAGTCATATATTTAATTATATTTTCCTTGGAAGTTTTCAATTAATTAATTGAAAGATACAATGATGGATTTATATAGTGAAATTGAATTGAAAAGCCCAAAGGTATTATTAGCTTCATGAATGGAAGTCCAGATATTTTGTGCAACTAATATATATACTATTCTTGCAGGCATTTATATTAAATTAAATATAATGCAGTTTAATAAACTGAAAAGAACCCAGTAAGTCATGCAATCACGCTTAAAGAAAACGGTAGATGAAACTTGTGGCAAACCTATTTGTAATTGTAGAGTTTGTGAAGGTGCTTCACATCTACGAAACAATAGAATTCAAAGAGTGTTAGAATCTAAAAAATGTATTTGGCTAGACTGATGTTTCCAAAATGAATCATGAAATTAAATAGAACTAGATTGTTATATTTACATACCGAACACTTTTAAACATTGCCATAATGTGGTATAGATATAGATACATAGAGATAGATATAGATGCATCCCATTTCCATAATGTTTTGCACATCTAAGAGTATTTTTACTAGCTTAGAGATCATGTTGTTGCTCTGGCACCTTTTCCAATAAAACTGTTTGTCTGTAAAATTTATAAATTTAAATTTTGATTTGTTTCCTCCGTATAGAAGAATAGAATCCACTCCATCCCACGTCGCCTAAATAAAAGGCTTGCTATAGCTTCATATGCCTATATGGGCCCTCCACCTACAAGCTTAATTAGGCTTTTATGTTGGAAACTTAACATGGTATCAAAGCATTAATTGGTTATCCACGTGACAAGACCCAAACGAGCCTGCACGTGCGGGGGAGTGTTGAAGAATAGAATCCACTCCATCCCACACCGCATAAATAAAAGGCTCGCTATAGCTTCATATTCCTGTATGGGCCCTCCACGCCCTCCACCTACAAGCTTAGGCTTTTAGGTTGGAATCCTAACACTCCGTAGATTTTTAAGCATGAGTTATACACCCACATGGATGCGTGTATAATGTCCAATTATATGGCATTAAATATTTCATGATATATGTATTTTATTTTGTGAACAAGTCTTTAGGGTACGTCTGGTAGCAATGTCAATGAAGAATGATGTGGAATCTTTGATCATTTTCTAGTTTTAATAGCTCAGAGAATGTTTGTTCTGCATGCAATTCTTACAAGGAGTGGGTACTGTCTGCTTCATGGAGAAGATGAGTTGCATTGAACTTTGCCTTCAGTGTTTAGCCCCAAATATGCTTGTGGGTGTGCATGTTGTTTTTGGGGTGAGGGCATGTGAATGTGTTCTGCTGGATCCAAGAGTTCTTTAATTCTTCATAGAAGTTTCTACCAAACAGACACTTGCATCATGCTTTCAGCTGTAAAAAAGAAGAAGATGCAAATTAATATCTCATCTATTTTGATCTATTGTATTAATTTAATGAACATGTACCACGGTGTGGTTAGATTGTAACATTTTGTGTGGATTATATGTGAAACATTTGGAAGAATAACATAATATATTTTATTATATTTAAAGTTAAAATTACTACTCAAGCATACATGACACTAGTTGCAGAAAATGTTGTAGAATCCCACTTTAATTCATGCTGAGGTGCTTATCAGTTCATGTTGTCATCAGCTTGTGGTGAAGCCATTGATAGGAATTGTTCATCGGAAGAAGAGGTTGATGTAAATAACAACTTCATTGATCCTCAAGCCGAAGACAGGGAACTCAAAGGTCAGCTGTTGCGCAAGTACAGTGGATACTTAGGCAGTCTCAAGCAGGAATTCATGAAGAAGAGAAAGAAAGGGAAGCTGCCCAAAGAAGCCAGGCAACAGTTGCTGGACTGGTGGAGCAGACACTACAAATGGCCGTATCCATCGGTATTTATATCCTAGAATTTTCAATTCCCATACTCGTAGCTATTATATATGCATATAATATATGAATATTTATTAGTCTAGCATGAAAGTGCCCATTGTGCTATTTGCAACCATGCAGATGTTGGTGTTCATTTCTGCTATTTTGTATGTTTTCGTACTTGTTTTATTTTTTTATTCTTATCTCAGTAGAAGAAAATATTCTGAGAAATTTGTACCTTAGCTATCATTTTGACATTTCCTTGTGGTAAATATGTATGTGACAACGATAAATTTATAACTTTGAATATCTTAATAACCTATGTCCTGCGGTTTCGATTTGTGATATATATATATGCTTGTTGAACACCAAGGCCTTCTGCATTGACTAGCGTTTGCAATGGAAACTGTTCGTGCTTGGCTTTTCTTTTAAGCATACAATGCCATTCATAGATTTTTATTTTGTTAATCCATGTATGAGCATATCAAAACGAATCGGGAGTCTTTTAAATCATTTGAAATGCTGCAACTTCATGTGTCCACAGGAATCACAGAAGCTGGCTCTTGCAGAATCTACAGGTCTGGATCAAAAGCAAATAAATAACTGGTTTATCAATCAAAGGAAACGGCACTGGAAACCTTCAGAAGATATGCAGTTTGTGGTAATGGATGCTGCTCATCCCCATTATTACATGGACAGTGTTTTGGGTAATCCATTTCCCATGGATATCTCTCCAGCACTCCTGTGAAAAATGATGATGATGATTATTGTGCTGATCTTATATTGTTGAATGGAATGCAACTGCATTTGTGAACCCAAATATCATTTGATATTGATTGGTATTGTGTTTATTATGTGTACGACTCGTACGCATTTATGTAGTAGAGGCTATTTAATTAACATAACCCAGACTGTTAAATGCATCGATCTGTTCTCAATCTTGTTGTGTACTGGCTGTTGAAATGTTGTTTAGCTTTGAGATGGATTTGGTTTTAGCTAACTAGAGTTACTCTTTGATTAATGGTTTTTTTCTTTACATATTTCCAGACTGCTAGCTTTGTGGTATGTTTTAATATTTTGGGGCTTGAAAGTTGTGTAGTCTTGAATTGCCAAATTTTGGAAATAGTAGGAAAAAGATTTAACACAAATCCCCTTTCACCACACCACCTCCATCCTATTACTTGGCGATGTAGTTGATATGGCATGCCATGTTATCTACCATATCAGCATCGGCATGTTTTGCTGACATATTAATTGTATTGATATGCACATCAGCGTGTAATTGATATGACATGTTACATCAATTATGTACTTTATTTGTATTATATATTTTTGTATTGGTATGATATGCTGGTGATGGTGCGAGAGTGGAGCTTTGAAGAGTTCAAACTCTTTTGACTTTTGGTAGTTGGAGCTTGGAGCTCTCTGAGTGGTGATCTTAAGTTTTACGTGGATTAATTTTACCTAAAATTACTTTTGAACTATATATATATTTTTTATCTATTTATAAACCTTAAAAAATAATGAGGGCAAAAGTTAAGGAGAAATTTCCACATTGGCACATTATGGGCTAGCTTCCATCAAAGTCACCCCTTGCCATGGCCATTTTTGAATCCTGAAAAAGAGCAGGAAAATAAAAAGGAAAACTCTAATAATACTTTGAAAACCATGATATCATTTCTAATCAATTTTCACAAATTTTCCTTTCCTTCTATTTCACTTTCCGAGATCTATACACAGAGTGACAAGAAATTCAAACTTCGAGCATGAAAAATCTATACACAAAGTGACAAGAAATTCAAACTTCGAGCATGAAAAATGGAGAAAAATAAAACGAAAAATACTTTCGAAAAAGGATATTGTTTATGATAAATTTTTACAAATTTTCTTTTCCTTCTCTTTCGCTTTTTGAGATCCAAACAGAGTGAAAAAAAATTCGAACTTCAAGAGTGAAAAATAGTTTGTTTTTTTTGGTTGGTAAAATAGAATGCGAATGTTTTGATTGGCAATAAACAACCAAATTTGCATATATTGCACAAAGTGGACATGGCCAATCCCAAGATGGGTAGCTCAGTGGCAAGCAGGACTAAGGGAGTACCAAGTCTCTTAGTTCTATATTCAACTCCCCCTAACTACTAATATCTGGGGCCATGAACCGCAAGACACAAGTCTTGTTTCGAAAGCCTTGTTCAAATTTCAAGAGTGAAAAATAGAGAATACCTCAGGGTGGGTAGTTTAATGGTGGAGCAAGTAGGGCTAAGGGTTTACCAAGTCTCTCGATCCCGTGTTTGACTCCTACTAGCTACTAATATCCGGACTACGGATCGCAAGGCATATAAGCCTTGTTTCGAAAATCTTGTTTGAAGTGTAGGACTTAGTCTAGTGAGCGCAAGCTGTCCCAGGATACCTGTATAACAAAAAAATAATAATAATAAATAGAGAGGTTTTTTTTTTTGGTAAAACAGAATGGCGAAAGTTTTGATTGGCAATAAACAACCAAATTTGCATATATTGCACAAAGTGGACATGGCTATCTCTTTCATGTTCCACAATAATTGGGCTTGCACATAAAAAAGCCTACAACTTATTGGGCTTATCTACAAAGCCCAACAGACCACATTTTCGAACAGGGGTTCCCTTCTCTCACCTGCTTGGGCATATTTCATACCTTCTCTCTCTCTCGCTGCCTCCTCCCCCAGTTCAGTCTTCCATAACGAAGTTCCACTTCCTCCAAACAATCTCCGGCGAGAGAATCAACGGCTATTAACTGCCGGACGCATTTTCGACGGCTTGATTCCGGTCATGAAGATACGGTACTTGTTTATTTTTTTCAGAAGATTAATCTCCGGTATCCATGTATTTTTTCATTGAACCAAGAGGTTTAGCTATTTGTAAGTACTTTTTCTTAATTTTAATGGTTAAATTCAATGCAGTTTTTTTGCTTTCAAAAGCAATAAAAGTGTTTTGAAATATCTGGCCAAAACAATGTTTAAATTGGTGTCCTTTTGTTAGGGTTTCATGAATGAGTTCCTTTCATCTTTTTTCAATTTGGAAGTAGTTTCTCTATTAATAATGTTGGTGTAGAATCTTTCAGTTCGCACGAATCTGTCTGTGGTTACAGTTGAGCTATAAATTTAAAGCTAAAGCTTTAAATTGTTGTCTGTTTGCAGGGAAAAGTTTTGAGGAATCTGAACTTTTGGAGTGGAGATGAGCTGGTGACTTCTCGTTTGCTGCTACTGGAATTTACTACGATTGAATCTGGTTTTCGTTTGGAGGTATGGCTGCGTTGATCTCCAGAAGGGTTTTACGTTCGTTTGGGTCCTTAAATGCATTTGGTCGTTGTGATTGTCGATCATTGCGTATATCTGATGGTAAGAAATATGTAAGAAGTCATTGTTTGTTGATTTTAGTTTTCGTAGTTAGGTGAACTTCTGCTTGTTAATTCATTTTCTTTGCATTTCCAACAGGCTTGTATGCTTCCGGGGGCAGCTTATTTTCATTGGAATCCTCTACCTTTTGCAAGGTATTTTCTCCTCATTTTTATTTTCCTCCTTGTTTTAGGCTCTGTTTGGATATTGGAAATGATGAGGCAAAGCAAAGGAACATGCTTTAAATTGATTTCCTTTCTTAAGCAATGTTATGCACTTAAGCATTTTCCTTTCCTTTCCCTAATACTTTGCAAGATCACTACGGACACTAAATGTCAACCTTTTTTTTCCTCTATATTTTGGTACATAGGTGGGTTTCTTCTTAGTTTTTATTTTTTTATGATTTTTTTTTTTCGGTTTTGTAAATCATTTTAATTTCCAATGTTGGGTCAGCATTGGATTAAGCTATGAGTCTCCATTGCACAAGTTCCACCTTTGGAACGACCAAAGGTTATTTGAAGTTTAATTGGTAGTCAAAGTTCAATAAAAAAATAAAAAAATTTAGTAACCCTTATTATCTATACCATAATTCGTAGTGGCCCCAATGTAAGCTGCATTGCCTTACAAAATCTAGATTATTTGTTTTACTGCATCATTCATCATTAAATTCTCATTTCCTAATTCTTGATCAATTGATTTTACATGTATTTACTGTTACTATCATTGTATATTTTCCTGTAGAGTGGGTCATCTTTCCTTGCTTATCAAAGGCTTTCAACTTCCATCTTAATTCCTGAATCGGGTGAAGTTGGGATCCCCTCTGATTTACTGTCCAAGAAGATTGCACCAACACCAGAGCGTACTCTAGGTATGAAGAAAATTTTAAACTCATATGCATGGAAATATGAAAATAGTCTTTAACATCATATGCATGAATTACAAGTATTATGTTGCTGAAGAAAATATTGTAGTTGTTGCAACTACTCAATTTATAAGTTCTATGATAATTTTAAGCTGGTATGTTAGGCATACTTTTGAAGGACCTTTAAAAGTGTTGCTGTCCCTAGATATTAGAAAGAATAAGGCTATTAAAGAGGGTGCTTTCAAATGCTTACCATCAATGCTCACTTTAATTTGAACATTTTTGGCATATTATACACATACTTGATCAATTTGTGCTTGCTGATGTGAGTCTTGCCACCAATTTTTTAACTCTAATTGCAATGTGAGCAAATTCATAAGATTATAAGAATTAGATTGTGAACTATATTAGTGGGAAAAAAGGTTGAAATTTGACCTGCACTTGTAACCATATGTGGAAGCATTTGGGATTTGGAATTGAAATTTAGGTGGTGTGGCCCATATGTGCCCCATATCGTGATCTGCTGTGGGAGACTGAAAACCATGTTATGTCTGTACTGAATAGAGGCAGAGTTCCTGGTAAGCATATATGACCTGGATTTTATGCCAACCAAATTAGTTGTGTTCTTTAACCTCCATACCTTCAACAAATGTCATATGAATATTTACTTGGTCTTGGATGAGATTGTCACAGCCTATCAATTCACCTTGCACAAAAGGAGTTTGATAAGCAGTTGTCAATTTAACTTATATTTCCCTTCACTCAAGAAGTTCTATTAATTTGACATTCTTTTCATTATGTTTCTGTGACCAGTAGGGTACATTTTTTTCATCCATTTGATATGAGCTCATTCTAAGTTCTGTTCTTCGTTTTCTGTCATCTTTTATCCTGTATTTCTTCATGTGGGTTAATTTTGTTTAGATTGTATAATTTATTGCAATTTTTTTTATTGATTTATTGCATGATATTGTAGGACTTTATCAGGACCTGGTAATTCCAGTGACTAATTTTCATAATGAAGACAAAGGCTTAATGGTTTTGGCTGGTGATGTTTTTGATGTACCTATTAGGAAGGATATTGTTCACCGTGTTGTACGGTGGCAGCTTGCAAAACGGCAACAGGTATGCAACCCCCCCCCCCCCCTTCCTCGGAAAAAAAGAAAAAGAAAAAAGATAGAGATATTACATAATCATTCTGTTTTGACTCTTCTGGCATATGGCCATATGGCACTAATGGATATAGAACCCATATGAAGTCCTATGCATCAGATAGCTCCTATCAAGCAGCAAGCTGTAGCTCAGTTGATAACTGGAAGGTGTCATTCTAGTGTTCTTGGGGTAAAAAGTTGAAAGCTTGACAATCCGAAGTAAAGTAGGGTTTAAGTATATTTCAGAGATGTAGCATTCTTCTGACATTTTTATATGCATCGGGAAAAAAATAATTATTTTGTCAGGCTGGTTAGTCATTTGGTGGATGCATCCTCTTCTGGCACTGTTTAGATTATAGGATTTTTATTTTCTCTTTCCTTAAATTTTTCTTGATTTATCTTTCTTATGGGGCCAGCGTCTGTTCTCCTTCTCAGATAATATGGATTTCATTGATGTTAAAGCTTGCAAGTTCTTTCATGGAAGAAATCTAGCTTATCTAATGATATTGAGCTTGCTTTGTTACTTGTGGGATTTTGTCAAAAATGGTTTTGGTGTTTGTATAAGGATCAAACTTCAGCATAATGTGATTAATAAGCATATATGAGATGTGGGGCCCATGTGCGTATGATGTGAATGTTAGTAAGACTTATACTGGGTTTGTGATCCACAGGGAACTCATTCAACAAAAACTATAAGCGAGGTTAGTGGGACAGGGAGAAAGCCATGGAACCAAAAGGGAACTGGTAGAGCAAGGCATGGAACATTGCGTGGGCCCCAGGTACTGTGTTATTCTGCTTATTGTTTATCAGGTCATAGCTTGCTTTCAGTGTTATTCTATGCCTAAGATCCTTTCCAGTGGATCCTAAAGAATGTAATGGATGGATAACAGTTTAGGGGTGGTGCTATCATGCATGGACCTAAGCCACGTAGTCATGCTATCAAGCTGCAAAAGAAGGTTCGGCGTCTAGGGCTAAAGATTGCACTGTCAGCTCGTGCAGCAGAAGGAAAGGCAAGTCTCTCTCTCTCTCTCTCTCACAGTATGAGGGTAAAATTGTAAGTGCAAGCTGATTATAGTCAGATTGAGTATTTTTCTTGGACCTGGAGGAAGGGATGGAATGCCTTCAGCTTAGGAATTATATGGCATCTTTTGTTTTGTTTGTTTGTTTGTTTTTTTTTTTTTTTAAGAAACAATCATATTAAGAAGTGGAATTACGGGGACAAAGAACCCCACTAGCCAGTAAAACAATCAAAATTCCCTCACAACAGCCCCTCAAGGAGGGTAAAATTCCCTCAAAAATCCTCTAGCATCGAACTTCCTTTGGCCAAACATAATTCGCCAACATATGTACCCAAGATATGTACCCAAATTGTGGAACTAAAACCTTGATCTATCTTCTCAAATGAGCATATCTCTATATCGAGAAAACATTACCATATTAGTGATCCCTAAGTTTGAAGCCTTCATCAAAGCAATTTATAAGGCCAAAGCCTTTGCCTTGATAGCATGACCCATTATAGATGCACTAGAAAACTAGAGGATGCCCAGTCACCAAATGGGTCATACAAGCCTTGCCTTAGTCCCAAGAGGCTTGGCAGAGGCCATGCTGGACCTACCCAAACTTTGGCTGGACCTCACAAAGCCTGCTTGGGTGCAAATGACTTGACAGAGGCCCAACTGACCATGTTAAGCGCTCAGGTAGGCACCATAGATTCTGTGTGGAGCGCAAATGGGCTCAGCAGAGTCCCAAGCAGGGGCGCTCATCATTCAGGTGGATGCCACAGGCTGTAGTTGTGAAGTTTGATGGCTCTATAAGGGCCCAACCAAGAATGCTTGGCCCTTGGGTAGCCCTATCTAGAGCCCAAACGGTTCAGAAGAGGCCCAACCAAGGGTGCCTTGCCCTCAAGCCGGCACCACAAACCCTGCCTGTAGATCAAATCTCTTGTGGAGGCCTATGAAAGGGTGCCCAGCCCTTGGCAGAGTTCTTGTAATTCATTAATCATCATTAGCATCATCTCCATCATCATCAAGCATTACAATAAGCATATTGAATCGGCTGATAAATCATGCCACTCTATATTGGCTACTATTGGCTCTTGTAATTTTTTTTGCTGTGCCTTTGGGTGTTCTTTATGTACCTAATTTATCTTGGCCTTCCACCTGTTATCTGTTTCTTTATGCACTCTTGTATGTTTTGAGTAATGATCTTTTTCATTTCTATGTGGTTAACCAAAAAAAATTGCTCCAATATGCAGCTTCTGGTTTTTGAGGATTTAGAGGTCCCTACACACAAGACCAAAAACATTGTACACTGTGTCAACCAAATGGAGAATACCAAAAAACTTCTGCTGGTGGATGGTGGGCCGATAAATGAAAAGCTGAAATTGGCTACACAAAATTTACACTATGTCAACATATTGCCTTCCATTGTAAGTTGCAAACTCTGATTCTAATATCTTGTTTTATTTATGTTGCAATTGACTGATAGAACTATCTGAGTTTTTTATTTTAAAAAAAAAATTGCTTTGGTTACACACTATGTTTTCATCATACTTTTTTTCCCTCTAAATTAGAAAGAACTCCATTTCATTTTCATTGAACTTTTATTGCATATAATTTGCAGTAACCGAAAAACATTACATCAATATTAAAAATAATTTTTAATTAAAATTTGAAATTTATGTATTATTATGAATAATTCTGTAAGAACTGTTTACGCTTTTTCTTTTCTTCTCTTTTTGTCCCCCTAAAACAAGTTTTGCTTTTGCTCCATGATTCATACTCCATTTTGGTACTAGGGGTGATCCCTTTATGTTATTGCCATTAACTTTCTAATCTTTTCATGGAAGTTCACTTGGCTTTTGATCTCAGTGCTCATAATTGTTCAACTTTATGGTTTCTTTCACAGGGTTTGAACGTCTATAGCATCCTGCTGCATGACACATTAGTGATGTCCCGTGACGCTGTAAACAGGATTGTCGAGCGGATGCACACTCCAATCAACCGTTGAAGCAGTTTCTTTTGTAGTCAGATTTGGAATTTTTGTGGTTTCTTGATCATTTTCTGATATAAAAGCCTTTAAAAAAAGAAGTGTCAATTTATTGGTTTTGATTCTTCTTTATATTAACCTAGTACGTTTGGCTGGGATTTTGTAGTTGTCGGCAAATGTCATCCTTGGCATGCCGTAGGTTTAACATGGCAAATTTAAGACTGTCTTTCTGCCTTCATTCTGTTTTTTCAATTTATAAGCTGCCGAATGAAAAAGATTATAAGGCTATGTATTTCTCTGTTGACAAAACATTTCCATCCATCATTTGAAACATGTTTAGTTAGGGAGGCATGTCAATTCATGGTCAGTTCAAGGCCCCACAGGCTTTAACATTAGTTTCTAACCCTAACGTTACATTGTAGCATTGTCACTATTTGTAGTGGAGTCTCCGTGCAGATCTAATCTACAAAATTTGATTCCAAATTGCTTTCGATTTGATTTCACTTATGCTTATTAGATTGGTGGGTATCTCCAAAAAAACACGTGGTTGATCTCTTATTACTGTCAAGATATCAGTCCAGTCTCATATGAACATATTCGATTGGATTCTTAATGACTTATTCCAAAAATTAATTCAATATTTTCAAATTTTCAATTTTCCAAATTTTAATATTGATCAAAGAGCAAGTCATAGTCAAATATGACCGACCATTTAAAAAAATATCTTCAACCAATCTTAAATTTTTAATAAGCAAATTTGACATTGGGTCAATCTCATTTAATTGACCCTCTTTTGATCAACTTTTTTAAAAATATATGTATTAATTAAAATTTGATGATGTTTAAACAATCAACTAGATTTGACATAGAATAAATCTAAATCTCTAAGGCCTGGTTGGGAATTTTGAAAATTGAGTCTGGTTAGTTCTGATCTTTTTCTGTTATATGATTTTTATGTAAATTAGATTACAGTTGGTTTGAAAAAAATTTGTGTTTATGCCTTATTTTCTAGACATGATTGAATCGATTTACATAAAAAATACACTTACCAAACAGTACTGAATAAAAATCAGGTAGATTTATCCTCAGTTGGTCAGGTTCTCAAGTTTGCCAAATACCCTTATAATTTATTTCTCAAAAAAATAGAAAAAAAAAGTGAGAAAGAAAATATGGAAAAAAAAAAAAAAAGGCGCCTGGTCTGCAATCTACGCGGACACTGGATATGCATGCATTGGGTAGTGGACGAGGCGCCCAGTATCGTACTGACCAGTGACATTTATGGAATATCACGACAAAAGTCTACACTAGAATATGCCTACGTGGCACTATATGATTTGACGGTAGAAAATACAATAAAAAGTAGAAATCATACTCGGAAGGCGCATTTATTTTTTGTTTCTTCTGTGAAAAACAAAAAAAGTTTATGACAAGGAAGTCCTCCAAAAGTCTTCCAATCTGATGGCTGTATATCATTTCATCTATTCGGATCAGGGAGTTAGGGACTCGATTCGGGATCCTCACTTTCTAAACGTTCATCTAATTGCCACGTCTTCTGAAAAATCTGTACTTTTGGTCTGAGTAAGTAGACGCAAGACACTCCCTTCCTCTCCATTAAAATGCAGTAGCTTATTTCCACTCCAATTTTTGTTGCTTTCACACCAAGTTTTTGAACGGTTTCAGCTTGACCAAATTAAAATGTTAGTTAATGGAGCTCAAGTAAAATTGAATACAAGTTTAAGTTAGGTTAAATTTGGAATAATTTTATTTAAAATTTAAAATTTTATTTAATCTTTACTACTTCTAAAAGTCTCTTATTCGGAATTTTTTTTTTTTTTTGACATTTTTTACCTTCTAGAAGTTTCTTATTCGGAAAAAAATTTTATTGATATTTTTACCCCTAAATTAATTTATAAAAGTCATATTGCCCTTATTTATTTGATTAATTTATTAAAGTCTACATGTTGCAATTTAAATTTGAAGATGATCCTTGCTTTTTTCGATTTTTGGGAATTGGCAATGTAATTTAGCTTCTCAATATTCATTGAATGCATTGCGAAAATTAAAGAGATTTTTATCTTTGAAGTCAAGCATTGAAAATATTGAAAAATCGGAATAATAAGTAGATTTAATAAATGGCTAACTATATATATACATACACTTCTTACAATTTTTTTTCACCGTCAAAACCTATCCCGTTTCAATATTTTCTTCCAATTTTATTCATTTTATAAGTGTTCTATTGTTTGCACCATGATTAATAATTAAAGAATTTGAAAAAAAAAAAAAAAACAAGCAATTATTTTGACAGATACTCAAAAAAAGCAGTGTCTTACATTAACTTCTTCAACGGAGACACTTCAACCAAAATTGAAGAAATTTATCACATTAGACATATGAAAAAATGTTATCCATATCTACATTGATCCAATATATAAGTCCTATATTGTAGTTTTATATAATGAATATATATACAAAATGAGATATTATTATTATTTTAATATAGTTAAAAGTATTTAAAATTATTCACATGCACGTGCCCTATAACTAGTTGAAAGAAATCTATGGTAATCACTTCTAAACGGCTTATCAAACTAAAGGGATTTAGTACGGTTGGCCAAAACTAAATTCTTAATTTTTACTACAATCACTTCTAGTATACAAAATTCAAAATGTCAATAACTAATTTTTTCACATAACTTCAAAGATATTTATGAAAAAATAGATTTATAAGTGTGATTTTAAATAAAATTAATGTAAACAAGACCTTAATTGATTTTTAATATATTTAAAATTGTCTCTTTTATAATTAATTTTTTTTGTAAACTACTTACAAATAAGTTGATCCAAACTTAAAGAGTAATGATCTAGTCAGCCAATGTTGATTTAGATATAAGTCAGCTAAGCACTTCTGGGCATTGACTTATCTCATCACTTAAAAAAATCTTCATTCATGAGATGACCAATGGCCATAAGTCTTAGCTGACTTAGATCTAAGTCAGCATTAACTTACTAGATCATTTCGCTATATAATATACAATAAAGGAATGTTAAAAATTAATACAAGAAAATAAAATAAACAAAAAAAAATCGAGTTTTATTTATTGAACATATACTAAGCCCCCCCCCCCGCAACTTAAGTTATTTTTTTATTTAATTTTTTTTTGTAAAATCAATTTTGTGAGTATATATGAGCTTATTCAAGCCTTAATTGCAAATTTATTTACAACCCTAAATATAAAATTTTCCATTAACAAACTCTTAACAAACCTGTTCATGAGATTATTCGAGTTGAATTTGGGTTTGTTGTTGAAGAGTAAATTCCTCTCCAATCAATGCTAAAGTTGCTTTTGTCCACTCCAGCTTTTGCTGCATTCACACCACGTCAAGGCGTTACAAGACTTTCAAATGCAGAAAAAATTGCAGTGAAAATAAATATATAACTAAAAAGAAAAAAGGGAAGAAAATGCAGTAATTTTTTATTCTCTGAAGGAAAAATGCAGTAAATTGTGTACACATATATACATAGAAGATGCATATAGAATTATGGATATAGTTACTGTGACGCAGGTGAAGAGTCACAGTCTCCTGTCTCTCTCCATGGGGAGGAGTTAGGGTTTCTGTTCTTCTCCCAAATCTAGGGTTTTATACATTTGAAAAACAATACTTGTTGGTTCGGATTTCCGCCATTAAAGTAAGAGTAAGCTTTTCAATCCATATCTTTCTGCAAAAATCCATACTTTAAACTTGTCCCCAAAAACTCTAGCACTGATGGCGAAGACGAGACCAGGCAAAAGAGACTTGGATTCATACACAATCAAAGGCACCAACAAGATCGTTAGAGGTACTCACCACACTCTCTATAATTTTTCCTCTTTATATTCACATATATATGTACACATATCCGTAGCATGTATATCTATGTGCATGTTTTTGTGAATGATTGAACAACAATGTTGTTTTCTATCGATTTGAAGTGCTTATGTGGTGGTTTTGCAGCTGGAGATTGTGTATTGATGCGTCCGTCGGACACTGAAAAACCCTCGTACGTCGCGCGCGTGGAGAAGATCGAAGCGGATAATCGGAACAACGCCAGAGTTCGTGTGAGGTGGTATTATCGGCCGGAGGAATCGATCGGAGGGCGGAGGCAGTTTCATGGAGCCAAGGAGCTGTTCTTGTCGGACCACTATGACGTGCAGAGTGCTCATACTATTGAGGGCAAGTGTACTGTTCACTCTTTCAAGAACTATACTAAGCTTGAGAATGTTGGAGTCGAGGATTACTATTGTCGATTTGAGTACAAGGCTGCTACTGGGGGATTTACTCCTGACAGAGTTGCAGTGTGAGTTTGTGTTCTGTTTTTTGATTGATTATGTTGGTTTGATTAGTTTAAGTGGTGGGTTAATTTATTATTTATGTTTTTTGGTTTTTGCTTTGAAGGTTTTGCAAGTGTGAGATGCCTTACAACCCGGATGATCTCATGGTACAGTGCGAGTTGTGCAAGGACTGGTAAACTTCTCTTGTTGTGTTTTGAATTGATGAATTTTTATGTGGGTACATTAATTTTCCATTTGATGCAAGTTTTATCATATGTTGAAGTTTTATAAGTTGAAGATTTTTGGATGTGCTTAATTTTTTATAAGCAGTTAAAGGTTTGTGTTAGTAGTATAAAATTGTGCAAGAATACATTAAAGGGAAGAGTTCCAAATCTATGAAATTAGCCATATGAATGTCTATAAATAAGTCCATATGCAAACATCATGAGGATATGAAAGGAACAAACCTATTATCTGCAATAATAGTACCAGAATTATGAATATTGATTAGCTTCTTGTTAGATGTTTGGATTTGTAGAGAGACTTGCATATGTCTTCCCTTTGACATCATTAGTCATCGCTTCAAAACTCGATTTAAATGTTTTCTTATTGTCTTTGACCTTAATTTATGTAAAGTTCATGATTTGGATGCCTAATATCTTTAGACTAACAACTTTGGTATTTTCTGCTGAAACCCTATTTGGTGTGTGTTGTTATAACTTTGTGGAGAAAAGCGATAATTTTCTTTGTGCATTAGATGTAAAGCCACAAAGATGCCTCTCATTTCAAAGTAATGGTGGTGAACTTCTAGTAACCTTCTTATATATTTTGTGACATGTGATGTGTCATTTACCATTATCTTTGTAGGTATCATCCTTCTTGCGTGGACATGACTATTGATGAAGCAAAAAAATTAGACCGCTTCGTCTGTTCTGAGTGTTCAACTCCCGATGATGTCGAAAGATCCCATCTTACATTTCCCACAACACCACCAGCTGGTGCCAAGGTGTGACTACTTGGAAATGCAAGTGTGCTATCTTTGTTTGCCCCCGTTTGGTTGGTATTGCATATTGTGCATGAATCATGATACATTGTTACTTGTTCATTGAGTTGATTTTTGGTGCATATTGGAGGGTAACCAAAATAGAGGATAGTAATCATGAGGAATGCTCTCTTCTTACGAAACGTGGTTTGGAAAACATTTGCAATGCTGGGTGGCTTATTGTTTCCACCTGGCTAGGTTAGTGGAACTATCTCGTTTGGTGAAGGAAGAATATACAGATGTTGTCTTCTTTAGTGGGAAACTCTACTGCCAATGAAAGACACATAACCAGTCTAAAGATGTGAACTATTTTCCTTGATTATAATAAGTAATGATATTTAAATTAGTGAACATTTAAAGTTCAAAGAAATAATATGCTCACTTACTTGAGTGAATTGAAATAGAAGTTAAACTTCTTGCAAAATTCAGTCTTTTTTTGATGAAGATTTTTAACAATTCAGGCTTCTTTAGTGTTGACTATCAATCCCAATCTAAAAGTGTACTTAAGGTGATTTTGTGTGAAATATGTTGGACACTTGGACAACAGCAGTTGGTTGAATATAATTTTCCCTATTTAGTATATGTTTCTTGTATTGTAGGATAGATATAGTATTCTTTTTACCACCGACAGTGACTTTTTTCATTTGTAAGTATATTATACATATAGACTTAGATCCACAAACATGTATGTAGTGATCTTTTTTACTATTGTATTTTGCATTGGTGCTTCTAGATATGGGAGCACATACTTTTTTATTTCTTCTCAATGGGAATATATACTTCGTACTTGGTTATCATTGGCTTGCTATTTATCGCTGACTTAGGAACAGTTTGTTGACACTTTCCCACTGTGGCTGATCATAATCCAATTTTTGTTTACTGCAGCTTGTACTTTGATTTTTACCATTTGGAATATGAAACATAAAGGAATTCCTTTTTATTTGAGTATTATATAAATATTGTGTATTCAGAGACCCATCTTTACCGCGTGTTTACAACAATTTTAATGTTATATAGAATATTTGTTGGATGAGTGTTTGTATGGCACAGCCAAGATGCAATTACTGGTAATTTCTGAATAGATACAATTGATTAATTTCAATAAGGAAATCAAGATAACCTTCTCAATATTTGGAAGATTGCTAATAAATTCTGTATTGGAAGGTCTTCTGCTATTGTTGCTTGATTTTAATTATTGGAACCATTCAAGGTTCATAAGTGTTTTGCTAACTAGGGTAGATCCTCCATGCCAGTATAATACTAATGTTTGGAATTGTTCTATATTGCGACTCTCCCACGAGTTTATTCGATAGTAAGTAATGTATGCTGATTTAATGGGAAAATTTTGTAGGGATTAAGTAGTTATACATGTTTTCTGGGAACATGTACAGAATACTTGTTGCAATATCATTAACTTATCTACATTCTGAGACATGTTATGCTTTAAGAATGGCAAAGTGTGTCATACTTAGCTGACCTTACAGGATTAGGCAAGTTGGATTGTGATGACTTAATGTTCTCAACAATTTAAAGCGGCTTACTTGAGTAATAAAAAATCTTCTTAGTACACAAATTTTGAAGTGCTCTACAACTTCTAAGCAAAGGCCCTCTACCCAAAGAAAATCCATAGTGGAATTGTTGTTCGTGTCATTTATTTCTGCATTTCCTATATGATCATACTTATGTGCCTTCTCTTAGTCACAACTCAAAATATCATGACCGTCCTAGTTTTATGCAAGTAAATGTCTCAATTTCTAAAGGTTTTTCTCCTATAGGATAATTTGTGAATATGATTTTTACTCCCTTCAATGGTAAAAAGTAGTGATGCATAGTTAAGAAAGTTTCATTTAAGTTCTTGTATTTTAGCCTTCTTTGGTCCATCATTTAGAGAATTTTGGATATAGGCTGGAAAGCAAATGTTGTCGCCTTTTTTTTTTTGGTTGCTGTTTTGGGTCCTTAGCAGGCATTGCGTTTACTTCCTGCTCTTTCTTTTAATAAGTAATATAGTGATATGTGTTAGATGGCTTTGATTGATGCTTGCTTCATAATATATAGTGATGTGTTAGATGGCTTTGATTGGTGCTTGCTTCGTGATCTATGTTGCTTGAAATTTTTGGAGAGTTATAGGTGGATAAAAACACAGTGAATGATTAGAAATTAGAGGAATTTGTTTGATGCTGCTACTTGGATAGCTAAGAACTTGGAAGAACTCCTAGCTCAATGTACTAAACTATTATTATTAATCCAAAGTATGCATTGGATAACTTCATTTGGATGCCTGTGGGTAGAACGTTTGAGGAACTTGTCAAACATTGGTCTTGAAATAGAGATTACCTTTGGAAATCTTTTGCCTATTATAGATTCCTTTTAACATGACTGCATATTTACACTTTTAATAGTTCTTCAATTCAATACAATGTGCGTTTCCCATCAGATCTTTTGTACCATGAAACCAGTTGTGATATAACCAATTTAACAGCTACAGTCATGTGTTGTCTTAGCTCCCTGGAACCCATTAAACATGAACTTCAGAATGTGGGACCATTGACCCTGGTTGCATAAGTAAATACAGGAGTCCATGCACTTGATCTTAATAGAAAATTCAATTATAATCTCTGCATAAACCAAATTTAATTTTGTGATTGTATTTCTCACAGCATAAATGTCTAATTGGTTTGCTTGCTTGTTTAACTATTGTGTCTTATTGAGGAAAGCCTCTAATATATATGCAACCTATTTATTGGGGTTGAAATAATGTTTCGAGGTGGATTTGTTACCGACACTTATGCTTGGAATTTTGATTTTTTGGTAAATATTGAAAAATTGCTATTAATGTTCATTTATTAAAATTTTGATCTGAAATGGTGGAAATTATTTCATTATTTTGAGCATATTACAGAGCCCATGTATTGTAAATCAAGAATATCTGAGTTTCATGTATTTGTTGGGAGTTTTCGTTGTGCCTTAAGTCTGGAATCCTTAGAAACTATTTTGGAAGGATTAACATTCACTAATGACAAACTCAAGCTTAGGCTTTTGTATCAATCTTTTTATGAATGAGATGCATGGAATTGGAGCGCTAATTTCTCTCTCTATTGATTTCTTAAAGGATTGTTCTGTTTTCTGTTCCTTGTTTTGTTTTCCCTTCCTTTTTACATTATTTGGTTGTTCAATTAAGTCTATGATCTTTTCACAGATGGACTCCAAGCGCCGGAAGAGATGAATGCAATTTGGAGGGGTGGATCATGATGCACGATGAAGGCGTAACTCTTCTTGCAGATTTAGCTTACATTGTTGTTGTGTGAGTTGTACAGTGCAGAGAGCGATGCTGTTCTTTGCTAAGACTTGAGGCTTTTAGTAATTTATGTGTTTTAATCTGGACATATTTGTATGCTTTCTAGAGTTAGGACGGCTCTGTAATATACAAAATCTGTGCAGAAAGATAATTCAGTTTTAATGGGAGTTGCTCTTAAGCTGTGGATTCTGAAATTTGGGTATTGCTGTTGTGTCTGATGTGTGATTTTGTTTACTAACCATACCCGTTTATGAATTCATTCATGTCGAACTTGGCCAGCTTGCCTGTTTACCTTTATGGTGGCCATACCCATTTATGAATGCAGTTGCGTATAAGGAGCAGTCCAGAGGCTAATGGGGTGGTAACTTCCTAGTTAATTTTCTCAAGATAGAGATTCCCTCTTTGATTTATCAGCCCTCCGTATAGTTGTCAAACTTTTGGGCATATTGCAGTTGAAATGCTTATTGAAGTACACAGATCACATATGGCTTGACAAGATGTATATAGCTGAGCTGATGGTATCGATACCACCAGCTCAAATTTGTTTTTGAACTAGCAATTCAAATTTGTTTTTTCCTAATTAATATCTGGTTTTTTTTCACAATGGATAAAGCATCCATCCCATGATCTAGTCTAATCCTACACCATTCCTCTACAATGTCGCACCATCTAGCTAGGCTAGACCTAGTGGGCTAGATATCTGATTTGTCATCGCAACCAATGTGAGAACTGAGGAGGTCAACTTAATGGGTGGTACATATTCTTCACTTGGTGCAGAAGTGGTAGAGAAGTCAACAAGATTGACTGTCATGATTCTTGGACCCGGATCAGCTATTACCAATCTCAAGGTTTGTTTCTCTAAAATTATGCATTAACTCAAGAAGGTTGCAAGGCGTGAGACGGCAAAGACAACGTTACCACTTAGCCTTTAAACAAAAACAGAAAGAGGTAACGCTTACCTCAAAGTGGGGACTGATCTTTCCCCTCATGAAACCCAATCAGTACCAGCTTTATTCACGTCAAGAGTGTGGTTGGTTAATCAAATCGTTTTTGAAATGGTTTATAAGCGCTTCTCATTACCCTAATGAGCCGCCTCCTTAAAACTCTTTCTTTCTTCCACTCTGAGCATGGCAGAAAAGCTGGATTTATCAGCTTCATCGCGATATGTAGTTCTTCTTCTCTTTGTGATTTCCACTGCTTGTCTTGCAGAAAAACGAGACATATACTTGGTTTTAATGGAAGGAGATGCAGTAGCATTTCATCAAGGTTCAATGCCTCTTGAAAAAGGAAGAAAACTTGATCTCAACAGGTTAGAATGAGAGAACTTTTCTTCCTATCTATAGTAGATAACATGTTTCACTAGATTGGTTCATGGTGCCCATTTATTCCAATCACTTGAGAACTAATGAGGGCAGCAAATGAGTCAGTTCGAGCTGAATTTTGGGTTGTTCAAGCTCGGCTTGGTTAAAATATTTATTACTCAAACTCGAGTCAAGCTTAATATGGGTCTAACTGAGTCAAATTATAGTTTATTTTGAAATTTGACTCGTTTATTGCCAAGGCAAACGGTTCAAGAATAAATCCGGCTATTATTGGAATTTCATATGGGCAGTTTATTTCTTGGGCTTTAAACTTTAACGTACATGGGTTTTCATTCATATTTATTTATTTGTGTATATATTCAGCCATTTTTGGTGAGTTAACTTCTAAAGATTAACTATATATAGTGCTTGTCTGGATGGTTAGTGAAGTTTCCAAGGCCCATGCAAAGCACTTGGTGGATTCTCATGACCAAATTCTACAGAGCACTCTACATACTGGGAGCTACAACAAGCTGTACAGCTTCAAACACATCGTTAATGGCTTTGCCGTCCACACCACCGCTTCTCAGGTCCCTCTCCCCACTTTTTCAATCCTATATACATGAATTCGATATGTCACGTACATGATCACGACCGTCCATAATATTCATGTACGCACTACATATACAAATATGTACTTACACATTATGGAGGGATATAATCTTAAGGACAGCTATTTTATGAACCATAACGGATTTTTGTACGTTACCTATAAATATAAATATATATAACTTGTTAAAAAAAAATGGTTCTTGGTTATGAAAATTGCAGGCTAAAAAACTCAAATATGCACCGGGAGTGAAGTTGGTAGAGAGAGATAGAGGAGCCAAATTGATGACAACATACACTCCTCAATACCTAGGGTTACCTGAAGGAGTTTGGACACAGGAAGGAGGAGATAAACACGCAGGTGAAGGGATTGTGATCGGTTTTATCGACTCTGGCATAAACCCATTACACCCAAGCTTCGCTTATGATCCCACAAATCCTTTTACGATGAATCTTCCTCACTTTTCCGGTGACTGTGAGGCGGGTCCTCGGTTTCCTGCATGTTCATGTAATGGGAAGATAGTTTCTGCGAGATACTTCTCCGCAGGAGCTAAAGCTGCGGCTACTCTTAATGCGTCAGTGGACTTTCTCTCACCCTTTGATGCAGTTGGCCATGGCAGGTACAGTGACTATGCTTTTTTTTCTGGCTGCTTAATGAGTTTATTATGTTATTATGTTAGGCCAGGGATTCTGTGTATCAACTTTCCATGTAATCTTGTACTGTTTTGGGTTGTCCCATTTGTTAGTTTGATAGGAAATAATATGTTTTTGTTTTGTTTTATTTTTCAGCCATGTGGCATCAACGGCGGCAGGAAATTTTGGAGTTCCGGTGGTCGTGAATGGCTTCTTTTATGGGCTAGCTAGTGGGATGGCGCCGCGTGCACGGTATGTTTTCTATTCTATTTTCTTGAGAGTACGACTCTCTGTGTGAGGCGACGTGATTCCCGTCAGAACAGATATGTAGCTTTTTTCTTTCTTGAGAGGATACTGCTATACATCCCACTGCTACCAATCCGGCCTCCCTTTCTAACCCTTAGCTCACATGAGTCCCTCCTTTAATGAAAAAGAGTTTGATGCTCTTGATTGATTTATATCAAATCGAAAGCAAATCAGGTCCATGGATGCATACTAAGCAGGTTGGATTGGTGATTCGATAGCTGGGGAGGGGGCTTAGTGGCTTACGTAATAATTGCATGCCCACTGCCAACTGTCGGATCTCTAATTAATACTGCCTATGTATCGCACATCCGGATGATTAGAAGCAAATCCGAACTTTGTGAGAAGACGGAACAGTTGGCGGGTTAGTGGCAGTGGAAATATGACCAGCATTTTCCTATATATAGATACACAGAAATGATCAAGAACGGGCCGGTCCTTAATCTTAATTTAAAGTCCACTCACCATTAGAATAGGTATTTTAAAAAACTGACCGTTGGATTGGATAATCTTTTTATTTTTATCGTGTCTGCCAAAAATCACAGTGATCCAACTTTCAGTTTTTAAAATACAGATAGTTAAACAATTGTTACAACATCCAACGGTAAATACTGTTACAATGAGAATGAACTATATTTTGAAAACTAATAATCACAACACCGTGATTTTTGGCAGACATGACATACATGAGATTATTATCTAATCCAATGGTCGTTTTTTCAAAATACCTATCCTAAGTGAGAAAATGGTGAATGGACCTAACCGTAAGATAAGGAAGGTCCTTAATGAATCGTTTCTGTATATATATATTAATACGATATTTGCTCGCAACAGAATTGCTGTTTACAAGGCTATATATCCTAGTGTGGGAACTTTAACGGATGTGGTTTCTGCAATTGATCAAGTAAGCACTGATTTTCATTTCAATAATCATCATGCATAATCATAATATATCCTAGCCCCCAGTGCAATGTTTGAAAATGCAACAAGCCAACTTGATGATATTATAGAAAACAACAATTTTATTCATCCTCCTTTTTCCTCCTTTCTCATGGGTCTAACCAATTTAAAATAGTTATTTTAAAAAATCGATAGTTGGATTTGATGCTCCGGTCCACTTAAATGTCTCATGAATGCAAAAAAAAACTATTGATCCAACGGTCGGTTTTTCAAAAAAATAGATTGTGACAGTTTTTCACAAATTTTTCATTATTTTTTTACATTATTTTTTTCAAAATTGAAAAAACCAACCGTTTGATCAATATGATTTTTTGCATTCATAATAAATATAAGTGGAACATCAAATCCAATGGTCGGTTTCTTAAAATACATGTTCCAAGTTGGTCTGACATACCAAACAAAAATGAAAACTAAAAAAAGGAGGTCGAATGGAATTTTTCTATAGAAAATGTTAAAGCTTATGTTTGGATCATCGGCCAAGTTGAGAGAAGCTAGTAAAGGGGAAAAAAAAAATTAAAAAAAGCTTTAAAAAATCCATTTCCTATAGAAAATGTTCCACTTTTATGCTCCATTTTCCTATCCCCACTCATAAAAGCTAGCCCATTTTTAAAAATGAACAAAGAAGTGAACTTTTATAAGAGGACGCTAACTAGAAAATGGAACAGATGATCTCTACTCGATTCAGCCATATTTAAATTGAATTAAAAAAAATGATATTTTTTAATACTATGGACTCCCACAGGCAATAGCAGATGGAGTGGATATATTAACACTGTCCATTGGACCAGATGAAGCGCCAGAAGATACACTCACCTTCTTAAGTGTGTTTGATATATTCATGTTATTGGCACGACGAGCTGGGGTGTTTGTGGTGCAAGCTGCAGGTAATCACGGTCCTGATCCTTCCACTGTAGTGTCTTTTAGCCCTTGGGCTGTTGGGGTAGCTGCTTGCAGCACAGATAGAACTTATCCCGCCACTCTTCTTCTTGGAGATGCTCACAAAATTGGAGGCGTAGGATTATCAGGTACTTTTTTCCACTTTTCCGACCAATTAAAATACTGGGAATACCATAAGCAATAATTGCTGAATAAAGTTTAATGTCAAACTTGACGTGAGCATATTCTGATAGTCTCATCACATCATTCATCACACTGTTAAATTGAAGTTTTTCATGAATAAAACCAATTCACTTTCAATTTTTTTATTTTGGTTTTGTGGGGTTGCTGGGTTCATCACACAGGACCAACTTTTGGAAGTGGGTTACTTCAATACAAGCTGGTGTTGGCTAAGGATGCAGTGAAAGTAAATGGGACCTTCCCAAAGACCCCACAGTATATTGAGGAATGTCAATATCCAGAAGCATTAGACCCTGTGATAGTGCAAGGTGCTGTTGTTATCTGTACCTTCTCAGCTGGCTTCCTCAATCAAACCTCCACAATCACTGCCATCATCAACACAGCAAAGCTTCTTGGATTCATGGGTTTTGTTTTTGTCGCAAACCCAATCTATGGCAACTTTATCGCAGAGCCTATTCCCTTTTCTGTTCCCGGCATTATGATCCCGAAGGTCACCGATGCACAGGTATAACCATAATTGTGTTTTTTTTTTTTTTTCAAAAATGCTATTCAACTATCCATTTTAACCATCTTCCATTTTTCATCCTAATGTGTCGTCCATGATTGATTAGAGCCTTTGCAAGGTTCCAATCATGGGAATCATAAGCGTGGATCCCACGTCTTACTCCAATCATGAGAGGACTCGTAAAAAACTAAAGGGTGGTTAAAATGGATGATTGATTAGTATTTTTATTGTTTTTTAACAACATCGATCAGTGCATTTTTCATGTCGATGAACACCATGGTTTTTCTGTAGATCATATTGCAGTACTACAAAGAGCAAACTTACAGGGATGCGAGAGGAGCAATGATGACTAGATTTAATGGGAGAGCGGCCATAGGAGAAGGAAGAGTTGCTTCTTTCAGTGGGCGAGCTCCCATTGTCAGCAGGTTTTCTTCGAGGGGTCCGGATTTCATTGATAAAAATAAGAATCCTACTGATGTGCTGAAGCCTGATATTCTTGCTCCTGGGCACCAAATTTGGGGAGCTTGGAGTCCCACGAGTGTTTTGGATCCCATCCTTATGGGTAAGTTAAAGATGCATCTAAGAAGCCTGATCTTATTCTATCTTTGATACTTTTTTGGAGGTGGTGTGATAATTTTAGAAGTAGGGACACTTGAAATTGATACAACTCGATGTGTGTGTGTGTGTGTTTTTAAGGACAAAGTTTTGCCTTAGTGTCTGGCACCAGCATGGCAACTCCTCATGTAGCCGGAGTAGCAGCACTCATCAAGCAATGTAATCCGTCATGGACGCCGTCAATGATTGCGTCGGCAATGTCCACGACTGCCACCAGGTATGACAACCTTGGAGAACCCATTATGGCAGAAGGATTCGATATCAGTAGCTTGTGTCCTTCCACTCCTTTTGGTTTTGGTGCTGGCTTCATCAGTTCAGCCCGCGCCTTGGATCCAGGCCTGGTCTTAACATCAGGTACTCCTTTCATATTTCTTATTTGTTATTCCATTAACAATTAATGCGTGGATTTTCTTGTTGAGATTGAGTTGTTAGGTTTCCATATTCAACTTTCTTGTTAACCAAAAACTTGCTAGAAGAGCGAATTCTTCCTTTACTCTTTGTTTCCCCTACGTTCCACTTTCGTGTATTAGTTTCTTGACAACCAAACATAACTTTAATGTCAAGCAAATCTCACCATTTTTCTTTCCTTTGCTTAACTCGTTCTTTCTGATATCTAGAGAGAGAAGATTGTTTGAATTTTTATAGTTTTTACTTTGATATATGATCTCGAAGCAGAATTTGAAGACTACATGAGCTTCCTTTGCTCTTTGCCCAACACTGATCCAACTACAATCAAAGCCGCTACAGGATTTTCATGCAATAACTCACTAAGCTTCCCCTCCGATCTGAACCTCCCTTCAGTGACAATATCTTCACTCATGGGATCCCGAGTAGTGCGACGCAGTGTCAAGAACATAGGAAACAAGCCAGAGACATACTTATGCTCAGTGCTACCGCCTAACAGGACAACAGTTAGCTTGAATCCACCCTGGTTCACCATTGCTCCACAAGGAACTCAAGATTTGGAAATACAAATCAATGTGAGTACAGCAGCAATAATGGATAATGGCTTCAGCTTTGGTGAGATTCTGCTGGTAGGAAGTTTGAATCACATTATGAGGATGCCGTTATCGATTTCAACTGTTTAGATATAGTAAAACATGAGGGATGATGATTGTATCTTTCGTGGCAATGGTGGCAGTATTTTTCAAACTGAATTCCATAAAGGAAAATAAAGAGATGAAAGGAAGACATGAAGGGAATAGGGAGACTAGCTCCATGGACTGAGACAATCATTTGTTGGGTTGATACGTTTGGTATTTTGTACTTCTATGAGGAAGAAACTTCTTGATGTTCTTCATTTGGTTGTAGGATTTTCTTTAAAATAAATCTTTCATTTTCTAGGGCTTTCTTAGTTGCCAAAAGAGATGCAGAGCCACATGTTAAGCCCCAGATTAACAAAGGAACAATTCAATTCACACGGGACAACCAATTGCTCCCTAAGTTTTTTATTCCCCTCCGTCGTTAGGAAAGAATGTCAAAATCAAACAAAATATACACACCATTAACCAAAAAAAAAAAAAAAAACTCAAGATTAGTAGGAAAATAGAAATAAGTACCTTTATTCAATTGTTCTTTCAAGGATTACATTCAAATTAGCTATCCTCATTCTCTCGTCAATTAGAGCCTAAAGAAAAACTAAAGAACAAATTAATGGTACAAGTTAAAAACTATAGAGCTGGGATCAGAACTAATGAAATAGACAATGAATGTTACACTACAATCAAACTAATAAATAACAATGAATGTTACGTGTTACTCTGCTTAGCATTTGTTTACCTGCTTGAGCAAAGACACTAATCTGTCATGCACATACACTCTTTACACCGTGGATTCCTGTAGACGCTTCTTGCAACAGGCCTTTCCAGAACATGTTTAGTTTGTCTTACTGCTTTCCTCACTCTCTGCTCAAACACCTTCCATTCTATAGTGGAGTTCTTCAAGAAGATGCTAGCAAGCCGGCGTTTGTTTGGTCGTATTGTTGGCATTATTCCTCCACCATGGTATATTCGATAACCAGAAACCAAAGATGACAATTGACTCCCAGAGTCTGTCATGGCAAATGCATCAGAAGCAGTGCACCCTATGAAGTCCAGCGCTGCTAGCTACAGAAGAAATTGGCTCATTATAAATTAACGCACTAACACTACTATCAATCAAATATAAAGTTCTAATAGGTATTCCCTGACAGCAAACACAAACTGGGTTTTCATGTAGGAATTAGGGTATACAAAAACTAATACAATTTGTGAGTTCATGAAATCTTTTGATGAAGCACCAATATCAAAAGGACAGCAATTTAAAAGCATAAGATACTTGATTGAGAACTGAAATAGATTGCAAGAACAAACAAAAAGTATGACCAACTACTATAAAACTTTCCTCAAGAGAGAACCAATATTCATGCTCAATATATTCCCAATATTTCTCTTCTAAATGGTCACAACTAAAAAAGCCTTGTACACACACACACACACACATTTTCTGCAGGATCAAATCTACATCTGTGGTGGGTTGCTTACACTGTCCTGCATAAAAACGAAGACCCAAAGAATTCATTGACCCCATAAATCTTTAAGCCTATGACTCTTGCTTTAATAAGCCATGATTATGAGTGAAAAACAAATCTTCTTTGGTTCATTTCAAATCAGTAAAATGTTTCCATGTTCTATATTTTACCTGCTAATTTGAAAACTCAAACCAAAACACATTTTACAATTGTTTACAGTGCAATAAAAAACTTCAATTTATTTTCATCCATAGATTTAAATCAGCTGTCGTCTGCTTGACCTGGTCCCCCCTCATTTTCCAACCTTGTTCCACTAAATGAGTTCCAATCAGTCATGACAAAAGCCCAAATGTAAATGGAGAAACTGGATAACTTATATTAACTAGCTTAGGATGAAAGAATCAAACATCAAAAACTTCTAATAATTAATTAAACTTGACTGAGTGCAAGGAAACCAATTACGTAAACAACAATTGCAGAAACAAAATCACACTAAAAAATAAAGAATATACATAAAATCTGCATCATTACCTGAGATGAAAAATTCATGAATGGTTCAAGTTCAGATGATGAGAGCAAGTTCTCTTTAGAAACCATATTGGGATACAAACTGGTTAATGCAGCGAACCTTGACCGCCCACCATATATATGGGCACCTGCCAGGAATATTCGCGTCTTACGCTTGAAACCAAGAGCGGCAAGCATAAGTACTGCTTCTTCAGGTGTTAATGGACATAGGCCATCTGACCTGAGTTCTGCTGGAGAAGGTAACCTGCACAACTTCTTGTATAATTTTCTTAGAATATAAACCAAAGTAGAAGGAAAATAAATGCTCAACACTCCTCATTTCAGTAACATATCATATTTTTTCCCCTTATATTTATTCAAATGCTCCATTTATCTTTGAGAGATGTGTGTGGAAATTGAAATAAAATCCTGCAAAAACAAAAAGATGCGTACTTTGAAGTCTTCTTGAGAAGTGTCAATGCAGGGAAATGGATTTCACGGTATGCTTCCAACTCTTGTCTCTCTTCTTCACCACCACCAAAATCACACAAAGAATGAGCTACCATGTCAATTTCAAATCTCATGTGTAGAGATAAGTATCTGGAAGCTTTCTTTGCATGATCCCTCTCTTCCTTCAAAATCGATTCTGAAAATGGACCAACAAGATGATGATCCAATGGCCCAGACCGAGGTGCAAGCCGCATCCTTTGAATAAGTAGAGCACCAGTTTCTTGTATTTTGGAAACAAATTGCAATGCATGAAAATTACATCTGCATCGAAGTCTCTAGATGAAGTTCCCCAATTAGGAAGCAAGGAACAAAAGAGGAAGGGCATAAAACAATGGAGACCAAGAAAGAATGACAGTCTGATAAATATGTACTTAAAATCCTCCAGAAATTTATAACAGACTAAGGTGTCAAAGGCTAGATATTTACCTGCAACTCAAACGGTATTGGATCAAATGCCAAACGATTTCCAAACCCAAGGAAATGGACAACCCTTTTTTGATGTAGAATGGGGAGAATGTGTTTCAGGTAAAAACTTGGCTTGGACTCTTTCCTAATGTCCGCATCCGTCACCTGGAACAACAATTCAATAATCAATACAGCCAAACACATCACTGTAGCTGATATTGTATCAATTAAGAACTGTACAAAATCAGTTTGGCTAAGCAACTTACAACGCTACCAATTGCCTCCAAATCCAACGATTGTAGCTCCTTAGGAAGTTCCTTCACTATCCGAATATCTGGAGCCAAGTAGTTAATAAAATGCTCCTCCTGATAGATATCGCTGAATTGACTAAGAAATTATAGAATTTGAAATTGTCACTTTCCAAGGAAAATACAGATAAGAAACACTAAACCAGCATAAAATCAGCACTCCAATTGGATTTTAAAAACAGTAATAGAATGAAGACTTTCTAATTAAAGAGGACACAGCACCAAGATACAGATAAAAAAATAAATACATGGACAAAGGAAAATAACAAGAAAAACAATCAATGTTACCTCTTATCTCTCCAAACGCTACTGTACAAAAATTTGGGAACAACAAGAGTTGAATCAAGTAATCGGGCAATAACCACAGCATTGCAAATCTGTTGCCGATCAGAATAAAATTTTTCAGAGAGTATAAAATTGCAAAAACTGCCACATATTCATCTTTTACAGACAACGATTTCCATGGGAATCAATGCAAATCATGAAATTGGGTCAAATAAGGATAATCATGAAAGCAGGAAGTTGTGTGACAGGCATTACTTACAGCTACTCGCTGCTGGTTCATTCCACCGTTTGCACTGACCAAAATGTATCCGTTATTTCCCACTGATGAAGTATTACAGACAACACCACGTGTGAATCAGCCCAACTAAAAGTTAAGTTTCACATACACATACGCACACACACACATGTGAGAGAGAGAGAGAGAGAGAGTCACCACTGGGTTTCCAGCTACGTTGATCAGCACAAGGTCTCCAAGAAGCATCAGGAACCAATGGCTCCTTCCACAAATCTTTCGGCTCAGGTTTATTCTGTCCCTGCATATCATAGCATAGAACTAATGAAAAGCAGTAAAAATTCTACACCAAATGTTTGAAAGTAACAATTTCACTTTGAGGGCTATAGCTAGACACAATGAAAGTTCTTATCCAAAGTCTACCTCTGCCAAGGCATGGGCAGCCAAAGCCAACATCCGTCCCTTTATAACTTTTGGCGGCCTTTTCCCTTTATCGAACTTTCCCCATTCGCCCTGTGAACATCTCAAGTAGGGAGAGTAAAAGGAAGAAATTAATCAACCCATTTGTGCACCAACTAATTTTTAAACAGATCAATGAACAACAATTGTATCACTCATGCCTGACTGTTTGACCAGACCACCTTACAAAATTTCTGTTTTGGCACCCAATCTTACAGAAATTGCAGTATTTAAGTTTGAGATGTAAATGGTAACATATTAAGTTAGGTTCGATATAAACTAATGAGAATTCCATTTTTAGTGATTCATATTTTAACCAGAAGCCATATATCTAAAATTGATTCTTAAAGTAAAAATAAAAATCAGTGTTCTTTCTATTTATCTTCAATTAATTGAGAATTTTATTTCATTTGAAACATCATTCCTATTCACTATCTACTTGGTACTAAAAATTATTGCTAGATCATGGACTTATGTTCACATTTTTATCTTCAAATACATTATACAAGCCTGAATTAAAATAATAATGAACTTCAATTTGGAAATCTTGCGAGTGTTGAGACCCATTTCAATATATATGATCCAGAAAGAGATCATGATAGATGTCACCTTATTGACTTCTAATTGGGTTTTAGCTAATCACCCAGTTGCTTTAATACATCACATTTGCTCTGCGATATTCGTATTCATATGCATGCAAATATTCTGTCCTTTACAGCTATTATTTCAATACAAATGAAGCCTTAAAGTTCAATTAAAGCTTCAATCAATCCCCTTACAATATATTACAGAATTATCCAACATAAAAAACCAAGAATAAATTTCACTGCTACTTACCTGAATCAAAGACGAATTCGAATTCAAAATCCTGCCTTTAGAACCAAGTTTCGCGCGCTGAAGCCGCGATAACATCCACCAGTTCATTAAGAAAAAGAAAGCCACCAATACAATACAAACCAAAACTCCCTTCACTCGCCTACGGTACCAAACCACCTTCCCCTTCACCCTTCGTTGCCGCCATAAAAACCCTAAAACCGCCGAACCGAAACGCGAAATCGCCGATTGAGAATAGCAAGATCTGTACCCATTCGAGAACCGGCTCGGCCCCAATCCGAAACCGAAATCTCGATGTCCCGGAGGGCTTCTCGGCGAGCTTTGTCTGCTGCGCGGAACAGCGGACCTGGCGTGGACCGAGATTGACCATGCGCTCGTATCAGACCGATCCGAAAACCCATTTTCGACGGACTCGGATACTTGTCCGAGTTCGAGTTCTTCTGCTGTGCCGTTTGGTGTGAAATTGGATTGACTGAAATCGTCTGAGATTTCATTCATTGTTGACGCCATGATTGAGCTTTGAAGATTTTACTGGAATTGAGAAGAGAGAGAAAGTGATGTTTGGGAGGCTTGACTCTGAAGATTTATTTTCATTTTAGTTTCTAAAAGGGACAAGAAACCAATGGAAGCGCGAAGCTTGCAAAATGGAGAAGTCGGCTGTAGGAATTCCGCCGATATTTCGGGGCTAGTGTCCTGTTTTCACGTTTTGTCTTAAAATTTTGGAAAATTCTAAGAATACCGTTAAATCTATTTATCCACTCCATTTTTTTTTCTTACTTGACCACGTAAATTCATTTCTATCTTATATTCTTATCATTTCATGACGTATTTTGGATAAGTATGTCAAATGAATTATCACATTAATTTAATATAATAAATTAATATAATACGATATATTAATTATATAAAAAAAATTATAAATAGGATAATGTATATATAGGTAATATAAGCCCTTAAGGATACAACTCAATTCAATTTATTATGTTTTAGTTTGAAGTAAATTTAGAAGCGAACTCAACAAGTTTTACCTGCATTATAGTATAGAATTTTGATTGTTACCCATTTTATCTCCTATATACATATATATATATATATATAAAGTTTCGTTCGTGGGAGGACTTTATTATATGAGGATTTGGCCTTGTGGCCAATGTAAAATGTGAAAAACTAACCATTGAATTTAATATTCTTTCTATTTATGACAGGCATGCCAAAAACTACAGTAATCGATCGGACAACTGATTTCTTAAATACAAACTGTGCCTAAATACCTATATAATGCTTAACAGTGTGTATTTCGAAAACCGGTGGTCTGGTTACTGTGATTTTTGATATGCCTATATATATACGAAGAATATTAAATCCAACGATTTGTTTTTCAAAATACTCATTTTACATTGGCCAAAAGACCAAGTCCTCATATGAGAAAGTATATGAAAGTCCTCACAGGAACGGGACACACACTCTCTCTCTCTTTCTATATATATATATATATATATATATAAGGAGTCAACCATAACTAATATAACACATATAACAACTAATTTTACATGTTACTAATTGAGATCAAAGTATATTATTAAAAAAATTAAGTTTTTCAGCATTTTCTAGCAAATGTATCAAAAAATAAAGGCTCACATCCTAGAACGCACGAAGCACGTGCACAGCCTGGTTTGATCCAGCAAGGAACAGGTTCTTTACTTATGTAACGTATTTATCTATCGGCTCTCAGGCCTTGTCACGTGAACTACTTATCCCCATTCTTCACATTGCGTTAGCTCTCAAGCTTGGAGCTTTTCCCGAGAGTCCATGACTGAATGTTACAACCAAACACATCTAAGGAACTGTTTGATTGTTTGACAAACACAAAAATCCCCCCAACTGAAAATGAATTTGACGGATTTTTATTTTATCACTATATGATAAGTCCATTCATTCTTTGAATCTATTCCGTCTTGTACAGAGAATAAGACCAAACAGGCCCTAATATAATGAACTTGATTGAATCAAATGAAAATTTTTATTACATTGTAAAAACTTCCTGGATGTGCATCAAATTAACCGATTTAAGGTTTTTTAGAATACAAAACTATAGCAGAGTATTTCCCACTTAAATATATACCTTAATTTGCATTATATGTAACCGATTGCAAGAAGCCTGGAAATTTAATTACATATCCTTCCGATACAATCTCGATCTTGATCTTCATTTCCCATCTTTTCCTGTTAATCTGTGTCACTTTGATCGCCCCATGACCTTTGCAGACTTGTATACAAAATTGCAGCCATCACCAGCAAGGCCGAGACACTCAAAATGACATGTCGATTGCTTCATGATCTGGGGTCTTATTATACCCAAAACCAGACTCATCACTGGAACGCCTTTTGACCACGCTTGCCCTTTGCATCAATCGAACCAGTGCTTGCACCACTTCAGACATGGGAGGCCGAAACTCAGGCTCCGGCTGCACAGAAAACAAAGACTCACTTAAACTGTTGTGAATGATAAGAAAAATGTTGAAGATAGAACCAGGTAGTAAAATTTGAATAACCCAGTACGACAGACACAAGCAAATGTGCTAGTGTGTGTCAAAAGGGCAAAACTGGAAGCAAAAATCTAGGGCTGTGCTACATATTGAGAACTGAGCATTTATATTAGACCTAAGGTATTTAATCATTCACTGCATCCTAAATTAATTTACTAAAGAGGTAAAGCATTTGTCACTGAACTGGGTTATTGATCTCCAATGCAGATTATAACATTAAGCTCACTAACACGAGTGGGCGATAGGTAAGATCCCGCCAAGGCCATGACTTTTTGTTTCTAAATTGAACTGCTATTGTTTTCAAGACTACCACATTAAGTGCATCATGTAGCCTTTAACGAATTATCAAGTAATATGTAACTACCAAACCGTGGAATTTATGTCATATTAACTGACTATGCAGTGGGCTACTGGCTGTATCTCACAGACTAGCGATTTCATAAATCAGCAGAAAATAGAATCAGATATAGTAAAAATCATAAAATGCATGAGAATGTCAGATCTCAGTGAGATGGCATTTCAGCATTGCAATTTAGGAAGAGCATAGTGACTTTTGGCTAAAAAACTGCCACTTATTGTCATTTCTGAGGAGTTTGAACAACTAGTAATGTTTAGTCCTCTTCTATAAGAGTCCAAATTATGCAAATAAAGTTAAAAGCCATTAGCCACCCCACCATGCTGTTAAAAACACATTATGGCTCACAAACTGTGAAAGAAGTTGATGGTGTTCAAACGGTCTCTCAAATTCCATGATTTTGGATAAGAAATACCAGGACAGGATAGTCAAATTGACAAAAGGACACAAGAAACCATTTTAACTGTCATAATAGAGATAGTTTTTGGATCCAACTTCAAAAGCATTGAGCAGGAAGCTGCTTTCCACAAGCCAAAAGTAGGTAATCTGCTTACAGCTTATCAAAAGCTGAGCTTGATGACAATCTTTGGCCTTGGCACCAGTAAAGATGTTTACCTGAACACACAGGGCAATGATGTCCGCAAAACGCGACAGAGACTTCGCAGGATACATGCCATTTAGGGAAGGATCAACCATTTTTGCTAAAGCATCAATATCATGTAGTTGAGGAGTAGCCCATCTCACAAGTGACTGTTCTGATCTCACCCTAGAACTAAACAGGAAATCCAAAGAGGGAGAAGATAAGGAAACATACAGATAAACTAGCATCAAGAGATTGAGAAAAACACAATTCAACATGAACATGACCGTCCAATAATGTATGATAGGTTTTCACCTGTCCAGTGGCTTCCGACCAGTCAACAGCTCCAGCATCACCACCCCAAAGCTATACACATCACTTTTTACAGTGTATATTCCTGACAAAGCAAATTCAGGAGCACTGTAGCCAAATGAACCAACCATCTGAGTTGATACCTGATAACATTAAGGAAACATTTCCTTATCAAGCTCGCATATGACAGAAGTTGTGCTTGGGATGTGCAATAGTGCATGACGGAAATGAAAACTTGTTTATTAACCCATAGAAAATGTTCATCCCCTTCTTATTACCTGTCGTTCTGTGTTTGGTGTAAGAGCAGCTAGACCACAGTCTGACAAGTGGGGGTTGAGCTCTTCATCAAGTAAAATGTTTGCCGACTTGAAGTTTCTATGTACAACAGAAGGCAAGCACACTTCATGCAAGTACCTGATAAATGGAGCAATAGTTCAGAAAAGAAATCCAAGCATGCGAGCACCAGGACTTGCGTGGCGCACGCGCACACACACATACAGACACACACAGAGAGACTTAAAATGTCATACACATATAACATACTCTAGAGCTCGAGCAGTGCCTAGTGCTACTCTAACACGTGCATTCCAAGTCAGTGTCTTGCTGCTATCATCAGCAAAGTGCAGCATGTCATGTAGATTCCCATTTCCAATAAACTCATAAATAAGAAGACGCTGCCCGTGTTCTGCACAATATCCAGCCAGTGTAACAATGTTTGGGTGCCTAAGACGTGACATATTTGATACAGCTTCAAGAAAATTATCTTCCTCCTGTAATGACAGTGCTGCATTGTCGATCTTCTTAATAGCCATTACCTAGACAAAACAGTACATAAATGTCAGTACATCGTTGTAATATATATATATATATATATATATATATATATATATATATATTGAAGGCATAAGAGAATGAAAATTACCTAAATTTAATAATAAAGGAAACAAAGATGTCATAAAGAGTCCCACCATAACTACAATACAGCATTTAGCATCAAGGAAGAATGGTATTGCTATACCAAAATGACCATGGTATCAAAGTAAGAACTAGAAATCTGAGTATTAATGGAGTATTCAACCTCTGAACAAAGCTATCAAGGATACCAAATATAAATGCACAAAGTAGTTCAGAATTGAATAGATGTTTCTGTCTGTTACACAGAAAATAAGTAAAATTGTATCTCGGGGATGTACGGTATACATACTAATGGTGCACACTAATAAAGCTTGAGGAAAATTAGTGTATCTTTGATTTTCTTCAAGAAAACAAATGGAACCAAAAGGCTGTTCAGGAAAATTGCCAGCCACATATATCTGGCCAGTTCGAGATTTTATTAAGCTTAATCAAATATTATCAATTTCCCTTTTCTTCTTTTTGGATCGGGCACGAAAAATCAACATATATATATATATATATATATATATAGAGAGAGAGAGAGAGAGAGAGAGCAAGGAGGGCAAGAGTATAACCCAGATACTCTATTGTAGGATTGCTGCAGACTGCAATAGAAACCCCACCCAGGTGGTTGTGATAAAGACCTTGCCTCTTACTAATGGAGGCCTTAGTAGCCCTATTAAGACCATTACGGACCATAAGGATGTGGACTTGATTTTAGACACAAATGTAACACAACAAAATTACCTTTCCGTTGGGAAACTCTGCTTTGTAAACACGACCAAGTGAACCTTCACCGATAAGAAATTCTTGACTAAAGCTAGCTGTTGCTGTTTGGAGAGAAGCGACTGTATATGACGTAGCAGTAATAGGGGACTTCACTCTCTTTGTGGATCCATTTTTCCCATGTACCCTCTCAACCATCAATTTTTCTGAAGGTGGGGGCTTCAGATCTGTTACAGTCGCCATGCTTTTCATTCTATGCTCTTGCATCACCGTATTTACTGGAAAAAGATGCAGAACGCATTAAGGAAAATGTCAAGATGCCAGCAGTATAGCTAATCATATTTTGCAAATCTATTTACATAACTTAGGATCATATTCTGTGGCGGCATCTCTAGAGAAACAAACTTTTTACTATCAGTAACCTCTGAGAGGTAATGTGTATTACTATATTTTAAAAAAATCTACTATATATTTAAAAATAATCTACTATAACAGTAATTGTGGTCCAACAACTGAAGACAAATTTCAAAAAGAGATTAATGTAGCAAACCCCAGATAGTCAAGATAAGGCTTTGTTGAGTTGTGTGTGTGCGCGCGCACACTTGCGTCTGTGTGTGTGCGTGTGCGTGTCCGACTATGTTACACGGACTCGTGTACAATTGTCGGGTGCGGGTACGTGTCCAAGTGTCGGATTCGTCCATTTTCCGAAAATTTTCCACTATTTTGAAGTATCAGGCAAGAGTACCCTCATCCTTGTCCAAGGATCGGGTGTGGGTACTTCGAGGTGAAGTGAAGAGTCCATGTAACATAGTTGTCCGATATGACATGGGATTACAGGATTTCTATGTGAATGCACGATATCATTTCAGTTTGCCAAATCTTAAATGGGAATATAACATGTTAAACTAGAATGTATATTTTTTACATCATAAGGACATTGTATCAACTTCTAAATGTTGCGGAAACATGCTAATAACTGTATATTGAATCTTTTTTTTTCCCAAAATTTCAATACAGTAAAGAGCTTGGAGTCTTTCCTAATGTTCTGAATCATTTGAATTTCTTTAACTTAGTACATGGATGGAAATCTAGATTAAATAAGCCGTCGATAAACAAGAAATCTATTTTTGCAGCACAGATGTTATCAAGGGAAAAATATCGGTGTATGTGACATATAGATTCCAATTTCCAAATGTTTACTGACATCACAAGCTGGTTATATAAAGTACCATGAAATTCATTGTGTGAGTATGTGTTTATACATATTAGTCAGTTGGAAAGATAGAACACACTGATTATAGAATTAGTCCACTTGACAAGAAGGTTTCAAACTGACAACCTTATGTTTGTGCAGGCACGGTAGCATCTGTGCAAGAAACAAGTGGTAAAGGAATTTGACAAGATAGGCCAGAGATGCTTACAGCTAAACAACTAAGAACAAAAAAATGGGTCTATAGAAGTACTTCAGAAATCAGAACAAAAACGTTGCAAATTACTTGCAATCATTAAATTCCAACAAAAGCATTTTACATTCAGAATCACAATAATGACAGCCTTAACCAACAAAATGCCAGATCAAATTTACAAAAAACGGGGGTTTGCAGTGAATAAAACTTAAAGTATTCATAAATGCAAGGACAACAAAGAACAAGGTAAAAAAACGAACCCTTGTCTGTGCCAACAGAGGTACTTCCCACAGAAGCTCTTGCACCACTTTCCTTCTTTTTACCCTTTCGCATACATAAAACAAGAGCAAGCAGTGCAAAGAGAAAGACAAACAATGAGCCCAAAACTATGCCTATTATAGGTCCAACTGTCAACCCCTTGTTATTTCCATTATCAGGATTGGATGATTGGCCATCAGAACTCTGGTTCGTCTGTGCCCCTGGTCCAGAATGGGTGCGATTATTATGAGATCCACTGGGAGGAGGTGGTGTATATGGTTGTGGAGGAGGAGAAGGACCGTTGTCAAACGAATTTCCATCATAGCTGTTTTAAAAATAAGTAGTTAAAAATATCGCAAAAATTGAATATTGCAACACAACTAGGCATAAAAGAAATATGAAACATAATAGCATACACAAAATTTGGAATTGAACTAAGCTCTCGTGGTATCCATCCGCTGAAATTGTTGTTTGCTACATTTCTGTTGAAAATTTAGGTTGTTAAAAGAACATAAAAGTAGAAATTACAATCCCAAACCCCCAACACAAGAAAAGGAACTCACAGATTAGTCAAAGGCAAACCAGTGAGAGAATCAAGAGAACCAGTCAATTGATTATTCTGCATATAGCTGCCACAAATTTAGATATCATGAGAAGTTCAAACAAATTGTACTATAATGTTGCAACCAGATCTTTAGCAGGATGTACACTTCACTACACTCACAGAGTAGACAGATTGGACAACGAACCAAAGGAACTAGGAAGATCTCCAGTGAAGTTGTTGAAAGAGATATCCCTGCAATCACAAGCAAGTCAGTGTAATACATAAAAGTACAAAACATGCAGAAACACTATCAAGGAAATATCTACATGTACTTTTTTATCAGAAGCAATAGATGATCTTCAGTAATTCGGTATGATACTCAACAGTTGTATAAAGGGGATTGAACTGGTCATAGCCAGTGGCAGAGCCACACTCACTTCTCCTCACAATATATATATATATATCCTTTAATTTCCTCTTAGGTCTGCCCCAAATTTTCTTTTATTCTTTTATGTCTGCTCTCTCTTTCTCCACTCTTCCTCTAATCCTCACGCAAAAAAAAAAATAAATAAATAAAGATTAAATTTTTGGCTCCACCTATCGTCATAGCATGACATTTTCAATCTAAAACTAGTGTAATTGATGGTCACCATGGTACACTAAGCTACTCTTTTATGGCTTCTTAAGTAGTAATTGACGGTAAAAACCTACCATTCATGCCATCACTTTTCACCAAGCCTCCATACATTTAAAACATCCTGGATTCCACCAAGACTAACCAACTTTTTCAAAGAGTACCCATACAGATTTGTGCAATGTCTTCCTAAGATAGGGATCATTCTACCATTCATGTGCGCAGACGCACTCACGCGCGCACGCCTAAAAAGCTCACAGATAATCTAACAATCCAAGTAGGAAAAACAAATCTTTAAGGAGTTAAAATGAACAGCATGATTTACTAGATATTATGACCTAATCAAACATAATACTAACATTTCCATGACAAAAGTCCTAGTCCTACATATGCAATGCCTTCAACCAAAATCCACACAATGCCAAAAATGTACTTTCCCCCTAATGCATATCAGTACAGAGAACAGCTAGTGAGAGAAAGCTAAACTTGAGATTTTTTATTTAAATTTCTATACATTCAATCAACTTCCATAAGTGACCAAAGTTAAACCAAAAGATGATTTGAGCAAAACAAAGATGATTTAGTACTGACGGAACATGGCACTAAAGGCCCCAGGCAACATAATTTTGACAATCAAAATCTTTTGGGTAAAAAACTAACAGTAAGTCAGTAACATAATAATAACAACAATAATAATAATAATGTTTTGTTTTTGGCAGATATCTTACATGGTTGCCAGACCAGCCAGAGTAGCAAATATATCTCCAATCGACTGAGAAAGTGAATTACCGCTAACATTCCTAAAACCAAGGATTCAGTGTTAGGAAATAGAAGGAGCTCCTAAATTGTAAATGAACTCTTGTATATCTAAAACCACAGCAAATGGAGCGGGACATTCAAGACAAGCCACTCACAGATAGTTAAGAGAAACCATCTTAGAAATGGAATAAGGAAGATTCCCACTAAAGTTGTTGCCCGCAAGATTTCTGCATCGTACAATAGGTAAGCATAAGCACATTAAACAATTTACAGATTCTAATCAAAAGAAACAATCAATAGATGAATGAACGTTACAGGTTTGTAAGATTCGGCGGCAACTGATATGGAATTATATCGCCAAATTTGTTGTCACTCAAATCTCTAACCAACATAAAATCAAACAAATAACTCAATTAGCCAAACACACACATACATATTCATCTACCAAAAAAAGGAATTAAAGCAAGAGGTGCCTCACAATCTTCGCAATGACATAAGGTCTGAAAGTAAATATCCCATAGTCCCATTGAGTCCTAACCCGGAAACCTGACTGTTACAACAAAACACTCAATCAATCAAATCAAAGCACCGACCAGTTCACAAAATACAATCCAGACTAAGATATACATACATGGAAACAACAGCTGAGCCCTCACAGGTAACCCCTTTCCACGACTCTCCACAAGGATCGCCGCTGCTATTTTTCCAACCAGTTAACTGGGAAGGACTGTTCAATGAAGTGTACATAACCTGAAGAGCTTGAACTGCATTTCAAAAATCAACATTCAGACCCCCAAACCAGAGGGGAAAAAAAGAACAGAAACAGGTTTACATAAAATGATTAAAATCCCCGTTTGGTCGCTAAGAAAACTCAGTAGAGAAAAAATAAATTGGACTCATAAATTTACAGTTGCTTTGGTTTACGAAAAATGAGAAACTCACCTCAACTACAATAGTACTGAAAGCTCAGCTGAGTAAATGGTTTTCTTTTCACTGGTCCCAAATAGAAAATCTAACTTTCAAATTTGATTTTCCTTTGATTTTCCTACATTTTTCCCAGCAACCAAACGGAAAACCCGAAAAGAAGGGGGGAAAAAAATCAAAAAGAGTGAAATAAAAAATAAAGATCGAAAAAGTCAAAGCTCATATCTCGACTTCAACCAACTCTAACATCGTCTAAATCCAGAACCACAAACCTCAAAATCACCAATCACATCACACCACCAAATCAATCGATCACAAACTCAAAACAACAAAAACAAGCTATCAAAAAAATAAATAAATAAAAAAATTATCTCCACACACAAACACACATATATACATGTAAATGCAGATTACCATCAGAAGGATCAGTGGTGCCTAGAACCAGAGGCAGAGCAAAGATCGTGACGATTAGCAGTAACTCGGTGAGAAAAGGAGAGTTAGAAAGAGAAAGAGCTGTATTCTTGTTCGCCATTGTTATTTACAGTGATTTAAGTTGAGCTAGAGCACATGCAGGACCGCCATTGACAGCCAGGCGAAGAAGAGGAGAGACGGTGAGGAAGGTATTGATATGGTGGTCTGTGGGTTTAGGCATTGCCATTAAAGAAAAGGACTTGACTGAGATCAGATTCGAAGCTTAGAGTAATGAAGAGAGAGAAAGAGTGTGTACTGCAGAGAGAAAGAGAGAGAGAGAGAATTTGCAAGTCTGTCGGCGAGAAAAGGAAAGAATTAAAATAAAAATAAGAAAAAATAATGTAAACAGAGGAAAGGTTGGTTTGAAGTAGGCAAGTAACGTATGAAGCATAACGCTTTTCACTTTCAGGTAGGGGTCTTGCTTTCTCTTTCTAGACTTTCTCTCTCTAAAAGTGAAGGCAGGAGAGTATTTAAACGAGGACTGTGGAGTGTCCTGAATACCCTTATAGATAGATCATTATTTCCGTAATGCCATTGATCTTCTATTTTTGGGTCTGGGCTGATGATTTTCGGGGTGGTTGGGACCAGAATTTTGGAAACCGTGAAAATGACTTAAATGTCCAGTTGTGAGCCGGTGGGGGTACTCATCCTTTCTTTTTTGACTTGGGAATTGTTGATTTGATGACCTTTTAGGGGTGAAGGGAGGAATTGTTTGTAAGCATGAATTATTTTGGCATATTGTAGCATGACACTTTAATTTTTTTAATAAAAAGTTATCAGATTATGAGTTTTGATTCAGTGATTCATATCTCAGTTTTTTATGGGTTGAGATTCTAAGTTCTATTCCACATGACTATTTTTTACTTTCTTTCAATTAACAACTAACCACTAAATCTATCTATGAATACAGTACAATTTTGATGAAAATAGTATATTGAAATAATGGCATATATAATTGCTGTTTTAAAAAATATTTTAGTTGGTGCTCATAACCATGAACCAACACCCATTTGTTAGCATTACGAATTTGGAGGTAAACGCTAAAATTGGCTCAGATCTTTTGATTTTATATTAATTTTTACTTTTTGTGTAGTCTTAGGTTTGGCTACACTAGAATGATCACTACATAGTGATCTAAGTCCAGATGACTACCAAATCCGAACCCTAATTTCTACCATCGGGCAAAACAAAAATAAAAAAAGTTATCATTCAAATAACTAGCTTTCTCTAAACCGCCAAAGTAGCTCATATGGTCAAGAATTGTGTCTCATGAAACGATGGTCCTGAGATCAAACCTTAGCGCCTTAACTATTATTATAGATAAGATTTGCGGTTGTTTTCGTTCATTCCCTAGGAGTTAGCCTAAATGCAAATTTTTGGAAAAGTAGGTCTAGGATATTGTAAGTTGGAAAAAATTAAAAATAATTTTCTCTTGTATAAGAGTTAAGATCACTTCAATCTCTTCAAATTTTTTCAAAACTAGAAATTTATTGAAATCCATCTAGTTGAACAACAGTTCAAGGTTTTTTGACATCAATCCCAGATATGCATATCTCATATATCAAATATATTGTTTGTTGATGTCAAAAAAAGGTAACGGGTCGGTGTTCTTATGGATCGATGATCTAGTGGATTTGCGATTCGAGATGTGAACACTGATATGGTGTTTCTCTACAAAGCTCTAACGAACAAATTTGTTTACAGAATGAGTAAAGAGAAAATATAGAGTCCAGCGATGGAGGGAGAATAACATACATTCTAAGATAGGGGAAGAGTGTTTTTATAGGTCGACCAAGGAGTTTGCCACATGAAGGTGCGGATCATATAGGTCAACATCAAGGCCAATGATCCTGCCTCTAATCATACTAATGGTGGACGTGTGTTTTTGGGCGGCCAATTAATGATCCCCCTTACATTGTAATCATGCCACGCTTTACTTTGCTTGGATCAGTTGTGAGGGCCGTCTCGTAATCATTCCAAATGGACAGAAGGCTTTTATCCATCTCTGACGAGTGATGTTGATAGATCGGATGGTATCCAGTAGGTCGAGTGGAACCCAATGACTTGGGTTATCATGTGCCCAACATATGTCGACTCCCGAACCCCTGCGGATTTTACCCTATTCATTGTTATCTAATTTTCGTTATTTATATTGACTTAAGTATCGAAGTCACACTAAAATCAGTGACTTTGGTCACACACGATAGCATACATTGCAGGAATAAGATTGTGGCCATCCTTCATTTATTTATAAGATGTTTTTATCATCTATGTTTGCAATTGATGCGATATAAGCTCACGGTAATCTATTTACATTGGCGTTTATATCTTTAAAAAGTAAGGGAAAAATACATTTTGCCCCCTTAAACTATTATTGTATAGTCTTTTGTAATATAAATTGGCCTCCTGTGGTTTTAATTGCAACACATTACCCCCTTATAGTTTCAAAATGTGATAAATAACGCCCTTGTGTCCGTTGATAGTAGTGAAACAGACAGATAATGACTAACAGACCTATTTTCCTTATTGGAGAAATCAGATTTTTCATCACTACGTGTGTCCATCCCCCCTATAATTTTACTCTTAATTTTGCATTACTAAGTTCTTATTGATGAGTTTCACTCTTAATTATCTATCACTAGGATCTTATTGATGGCTTGTCAACTAGGAATAGATCCGTCAACCATTATTTCTCTGTTCCACTATCAATCAATGCACGTAAGGGTGTTATTTGTCACATTTTAAAACATAGGGGGACAATGTATTGCAATTAAAACTATAGGAGAACAATGTGTAACAATGATAATTTAGGGGGCCAAAATGTACTTTCCCACAAAAAAAAATGAAGTTGAAATCTAAATGAAAGTAATCTTATATATCATAAGTTAGACTCATGTACAAGGAAAATAAATAAAATAAAATAAAAAACATGAATATTTACTTTTGTCTGTGTGAGCTTAAGAATCAAAGCATGGAGAACCAAGGTGACTTAAGATTTGAGACAGCATCTCTCTCTCTCTCTCCTATTCTTTACATGAATGGGAAGGTAATTCCGTGATACGCATTTGTTTAATAAAAAAAAAATTAATTAATTAAAAAACATTTGCCACTGATTCACCATGCCACGCATTCCTTCACAAGACCCACAGTCCACTTGATATTTACATTACCTTTTTATAATTATATATAATCATTAGGGGGTAAGAAAAGCATTAAAGACATGCAAAAAATGTAATGCCAGCTAAAAAAAGGTATTAATTTTTAAGACCTGCTTTTTTTAAGGGATTATTTATAATTAGCAAACATCCCAAGAAGCACTAGTTGATGTCAAATTCTAGCCCAAATGACACTAGTTGATGTCAAATTTGGCTTTATAGTATCAAGCAGTGCCAAATTTGCCGGCTTAGAATTTAGCATCAACTAGTATTTTTTGGGATGCCAAATTTGGCTTTTGCATCGGAGATGCTCTAAGTCCATTTAAAAAAGCTAAAAAAATTTGCTCATAGTTGTTACAATGAATTGAACGAATCCGTAATATAGTATAATTCTATTCTATTTTCCTATAATCCTTTTCTATTTGGACTATTCCAATGACCTATAAGGGGTGTTTGACAAATTTAAGAATCTGACCAGCTAAGGATAAGTTTTTATGGTTTTTATTTAGTACTGTTTGGTAAGTGCATTTTTTCTATAGATTAGTTCAATCATGTACAGAAAATAAGGCATAAACAAAGTTTTTTTCAAACCAACTGTAAACTGATTTACATAAAAACCATATAATAGAAATAGATCATAACTGATAAGACCCAGTTTTCGAAGTTCCTAAACAGGCCCATATATATTGCAATTTTAGGGGCACATGCTTTGTGATAGTATTTTTTAATATCTGCTAACATTAATTCATCGATTTCTCTACTACATCTCCATCAACTATCTTTTTTATGTGTACCAAAAATCCACTCGAACCTATAAACTATACGACGGGTTACATTTTGTGTGCCCTACTTATCAATCTAAATTAATTGAGTGCAATCAGTTTTATTTCTCTAATATTTAGGAAGTCCATTTTTTTTTTTTTTTTATAAAAATTTGCTCACAGTTGTTCTAATGACTTGAACGAAACTGTCATATAGTATAAGGGCCTGTTTGGGAACTTTGAAAACTGGATTTGGCCAGTTATAATCTCTTTCTGTTATATGGTTTTTATGTAAATCACCTTATAGTTAGTTTGAAAAAAACTGTATTTATGTCTTATTTTCTGGACATGATTAAACTGATCTACAAAAAAAAATGCACTTACCAAACAATACTAAATAAAAAATCAGACAGACTTATTCTCAGCTTGTCAGATTTTTAAGTTTGCCAAAACCCCCCTAAAATCTATAAATTCTAGCTATTTTCATGTAATCCATCTCTATTTTGACTATCTCAATGATTTTTTTACATATGAAAATTTTACCGGGACATATGCTATGTAGCAGTACTTTTTAATCTCCGCTAACATTAATTTCTCGGTTTCTCTCCGTAGTACGTCTCCATCTGCCACCTTTTTCATGTGTACAAAAAAGTCCACACGAACCTATAGACTATAGGGACGGGTTACATCGCGTGTGCCCTACTTATCGGTCTAAATTAATTGAAAGCAGTGTTTAGAAAATGAAGGTAAGCAGTGCGTTGGCATGAGGCTATCAAACCGGCCGGGCCCAAATCTTCATGGTTACAACTTTTGGTGTCCCCATGTTTCATGTGTTCTGTTAAATATTGGTAAACCTACCCTTGATTAGTAGGCCCTATGCCACCATGCGTGTTTCTAATTTGGTTTAGTAGAATTAAATCACAGTGCTGCCCCTGGTGATGGACAAGCTGTTAACAACAACTACGTTCATTAGTGGACGACGTCGTTATAGAAGGGGTTGACTGTTACAATTATTTGCTAATTAAATCCCAAAAGTCTCTTCCCTGCTTATTATTCAGTGAGGTAGAGTTGTTTAAAATATTATTTTTTTATCATTGTTTGATAAATTTATTTTAATTTTAAATTTGCTTAATTTTGTATGGAAAAATAATGCATAAATATCTATTTATTTTCAACTAAGAGTAAATTGATTTAACGGTATATATAGGAGTGAATCTAAGGCCCTGTTTGGGAACTTTGAAAACTGGGTCTGGACGGTTCCGATATCTTTTTTTTATATGGTTTTTATGTAAACCAACTTACAGTTGATTTGAAAAAAGCTGTGTTTATGCCTTAATTTCTGGATCGGATTGAACTGATTTACAGAAAAAATGCACTTAGTAAACAATACTAAATAAAAACCAAACAGACTTATCATCAGCTGGTCAGGTTCTTAATTTGCCAGACACCCCCTAACATTATTCAGTTTTCAAAAATTTCAAAGTGCTATTTTATGAGTCACGATCATATAATTATGCTTACCGATTCAAAATTGTAAAGGAAAAATACACCACCTCTTTTACAATCTATACCCCGCCATTTTTTGTTTTTTGTTTTTTTATTATTTTGTTTTGTTTTATTTTATTTATTTTTTTTTATGATATCTGACATGGCATGCCTATAACCGATCGTGGTACCTAATATGACATGCCGCGATATAATCACTGCGTCGATCAGCTAATTATATTAGTGGTTGTTAATATGTTATGTTAATTATTAATATTGCATATTATTTTGGGAAGGGTCATCCATATATATTTGCGTTGATACAATATTCTTGTATTAGTTGTCATATCAAATAGTATGATTGAAGAAAATTGTAATTGGCAGGGTACAAACTTTACTCATCTCCCTCACATTTAATGTAGTAATTAATTAACATGATGTAAAGACTACGGCCATTATTACCTATATATATATATATATATGTAACATAATATATTGATGTTAACTGTTTTGTTATTTAATAAGAAAAAGTTAGTTAAAATGTTGATCCATTCGACCCAGCTATCAATCCATGCATGTGAGCAAAGAAAAGAGTCGAAATTCACCAATTGACTGAGTCCTGTGTTAGGTCACTTGGCAAATCAATGCCCTCTCTCTCTCTCTCTCTCTCTCTCTCTCTCTCTCTCTCTCTCTCTCTCT
>JAESVK010000203.1:793011-838340 GCA_017140935.1 Hamamelis virginiana | reverse complement strand
TCTCTCTCTCTCTCTCTCTCTCTCTCTCTCTCTCTCTCTCTCTCTCTGGCTTTGAATGAAGTTGTCAGCACTGTAAAGTAAAAAGTTCACTGCAGACCAAGTTTTTAGAAAATTCCAAATTTGTGGCTTAACTCTCTTTCAATCACGAATTAAAGTGAAAATCAATATGAGATGATGTCTGAACCACAACTGGGCCAACTAGTAGCCAAAAGCAATGGACAACCACGCACAAATTTACATTATTTTGCCAACCCATCTTGTTTTATTAAATTCCCCAATTTTGTTAAAAATTAATTTCAAATTTAACTGTAATTTCAATTTCCATTACTTCAACCAAAGTTGAAAGCTTGGTTTTATGTCTTTTACTAATTAAGAATTACTTCTTTCGGAATTAATTTTTGTCCCGTTAAGATTATACTAATTTGGATTTTAACCCCATAATAAGTGTGTAATTTCTTCTTACAATTAAACCTCGACTCATCAATAATATTGTATTTTGATATGATACAGTTTATTTATTTATTTATTATTATTTAACTAAGGGCCCATTTAGATAAACTTCCACTTCCTTTTTTTTTTTACTTTTAAAAGTAAAATGATGAAAATTTTAAGTGCAAAAAATTTGGTAGTTACTTTAAAAAGTTGGGGTAGTAAGAAATTATTGCTTCCTCAACTTTTAAAAGTAACTACCAAAAGTTTGCAGTATAGAAAATATAAAAAACTTTCATTTTTTTACTATTAAAAGTAGAAAAACAGGAAGTGAAAACTTATTCAAACGTGCCCTAAGAAAGAAGAAAATGTAAAAATTTTAATAGAATTTGGCCGACTAATTGAAAAAATAAATAAATAATCAGGGGTTATTAATTGGTATGGATAGAAGATATATCCTCCCAACCCACTGTTGGATTTGAAAATTTTCTAATAAAATTTCATCTCACCATTAAAAAAACTTTGTATTAAAATAATGAATTTGGGCTTCTTTTTTTTTTTTTTATATTATTATTATTATAAAAATGTTTTAATTTATAAATTAAGTATTATTACACATAATCTACCCCCACGAAAAATCTTCGCGATCATCGTAGACTAATTAGCTTGAATACCAAAAAAATAAAAAAATAAAAATGATGGCATGATTTATATTTGTTTTTATTATCCAACCATGACAAGGGTAAGTGATCAGCCATATATATATTTAGTTGGGCAGGGGAGGAGGGGAGTTCAACTGTATTTGATGTGTAACATATATATATATATATATATATATATATATATATATATATATATATATAGTTTAAGGCCTAATGGAGATATAAATATAACATAGGAAAGATGATTATTATATGCGAATCTTCCATTAAGGGATGTTTTATACATTAGTGTTCAATCCAATCTGTCACAGAATCTTAAACTTTTGTTTAATTAAGGGATGCCTGGAAGGTTCATGTCAAGGGATAGAAGGGGATACTGAAAGAGACAAGCCAACATGCATGCATGGGTACCAAAAGTTTAATGTAAACTAAGATACAATAGTTTAATACAACTCTCTCTCTCTCTCTCTCTCTCTCTCCAGTGGGAATAATTAATGTGAAAGAGAAATGAAATGAAAAGAAAATGTTGAAACTTGTTTGGAACAAAGTCTCTTTATGAATCATTTTTTGTATTTTTTTTTTTTTTTATTTTTTATAAACTTTTAAAATTTAAAATTGACAGGGAAATAATTAAATAAAAATATTTTTGGTTTAAATTTTTTTTTTTTTTTTTTTGACTACGAGGGTGTTTGGAACAATTTATGCGTACCTCGATTAATCTCTTGGGTGATCGCAATACTCTACTAATTACGGACACCGGATTACGGACACCGGATAAGACAAAGGGCAAATATCTTGAGCACGAAATTTTGATACACTCACTTGTGAGTACACATGTAATAATCAATATTTTATCTTTTTTGTGCGTACGAAGACATACAATTAGGTTGCTGGCTTTATTTGAGTATTGAGAGGTACAAAATCAAGACAAACATACAGCTAGTATACGTCCCAATCTTTTATTTCCAATTCACAATATGGACTGCCATGTTAATCAATTTATTATTATTATTTTTTTAAAAAGAGAGAAAAATAAGTAAATTTTATTTTCTGAAATTGCATGTGAGAATACTTAGAATTTATTTAATTTTTTATTTTTATTTTTATTTTAATTGGACCGACATAATGTTTCACATCACTAACCCACATGAACATTTTCCTTATGGTGCAGTTGAGCCACATATATATTCAACCAGAATACCAAATAATATAAAGAAAGGGAACATAGATTGACAGAATTTACATCTTTTAATAAAAAAAACAAAAGAAGCAAGAATCTCACCAGGTGTCAAACTCCACTTTCTCTTGTCATTTTCTTGATTATTAAAGCAGAGATATGGTAGTTCAGAGCCCCCATCATTCGGAGGTTTTTTTTCCGTGACCCATTATTGTGAGTTAAAATTATTTTTATTTATTTATTTTTTTAATGGGTAATGGGTTAAAAGTCTTATTTTAGAACTCTTTATTGCATAAAATTCTTTGATGAGATTTTTTCTTTTAAAAGTTTTGTTTTAAAATTTTTATTGTCTAGAGTCCTATTTTTTTTATTAAATCCATTATTTTGGGACGGAATTGTCCTTCTTTCTCTACTCTATACTTGCATTTTCTGGCAACTTCTCAACATGAGTAGATAACTCCACCATAGAAGATCTTCTTCCTCTTTTACTATCTTCTCCTCCTCCTCTTCTCATCCTCCATGGAATACACCCTTAAGAGATAGAGATGTCAACGGGGTGGGGTGGGTTTTATTTTCTCAATCCCGTCCTGTGAATAAAAATCATTTCTCAAACCCGTCCCAATCTCAACTTAAAACGGGACAAGGCAGGGCGAGAATTATGTGGGGCGGGTTTTCCCATCGGGTTTGAAAAAAATAATTAAAATATTTTTTAAACTTAAATTTTATTTTATTTTGGAATGAATCATAACCATAATCTCAACAAATTTTGATTTTTATCTTGGATTATAGGTATTAGTAGTTAAAATATATATTTATACACACTAACTTGGTGAAAAGAATAGAAAATAATAGAATTGATAAAATTCTTAAAACACTAAATATTGTAAATAAATGGAAAAAATTTTAGTATAATTATATATACATAGATATTTGGGGCGGGGCGGATTGGAGAAGCCATATCCCATTCCTGTCCAAAATCCTATAGGGTTTTTGATTTTTTTCCCAAATTCTATAGAGTTTTCAAAACTATTTCCCAAACCCTTCCCAATAGGAGCGTGGCAGGGCGGGGTGGGTTACCTTTTTAACCCATCCCATTGACATCCTTATTAAGAGATACGATGGGATTAGCTAAGGTTGTTGGTTGTAGAGATCCGAGCATGCAATTTCTGGGACTCACATAGATCGGAGCATACAAAAAGCAAGCTGGCGGCGAGAATCAGCTTTCGAGACTCACAGTTTCAATCAACGTGGATTTTCATAGTTCGCTACTCTGCGGCCATCATCGCAGCGAGGTTGAAGAAGGGAGGTTTCGATTTGTTGTTCCGTTTCGGTGATGGCATAATCAAGTTCAATCTTGAGGTTGAAGAAAGGAGGTCGGAGTTGTAGAGATTGGAGCATGCAATCATGGAGATCGGTTACCAGCATTGAGCTTCGATTGCATATCTGCCCCCCTTCTCTCTCCCTCCGCTCCCTCCCTCTGTTCCTCTTTGTTTCTCTCTCTGTTTCTCTGTCTCCTTCTTTCTCTCTATTTGCAAATCTGTAGAAGATGTTTTTTTTTTTTTTTTGGATTAATTTCTGATTTGATTGTTTGAAAAATGTAGAAAAAAGAAATATATTTTCATTAGGAAAATTAATTTTTTGTTTGGTTATTGGTGAGAAAATGGAGGAAAAAGAAAGAGATTATTTTTTCTTATACTTTTTTAAAAATATTTTTCGATGTAGTGAACTGCGATTCCGGCATACGAACTCGGGGTTCCGGCATAGTGAACTCATGTTCCAACGTAGTAACCTTGAGTGTCTGAGATAGTGAACTCTAGGTTGGGGTTGAAGGTTGTTTGGAAAAGGAATGACATTTTTATACAATTCATATCAAAAGGACTTTTAGCATGAAAGATCTTTTGAGATGATTTTTAACATGAAAATCTTATAAAGGAGGACCTTTGGCCAAATTTCCCCTCTTTTTAAGCACAAACTAATGATCCTGTGATGCTAAAAAAGAAAGTTTGCATTTTTTTTTTTTTTTTTTAAGATAAAAGGATAGATTAATAAGATAAAAAAAAAAAAAAACATATTGTTAAGTAAAAATGGCTTCACCCAACAAAGAGAAATTTATACTACTCGTGTTAATATACTATCAAAAAATACGTATCTTTAACGCAATAAGGGAGGTCGTTACCAAAAACCCTATATTAGGCATTTTTACAATCATAAGTAGCTAGACTATCTGCTCTATTAGCCTTCCTACACCAAAAAATTAACTTTACAAAAATGTCATCAATAAGATACATGCATGTACTTTCAATTTTACAAGATTTTCATGCCAAAAATCCTCCTTTATAAGAAATTTCAGGCTTAAGAATACGGAAGCGCCGTTTTCTTCACTCTCGCGGCTTTGGCTTATTTGACTGTAAAGGATGATGCATGGTTTAGCTAGTTTGAATTGAATAATTACTCCTATTATCATGGATTTAATTTCAAAGTCTTGTGTGATGCTGAACTTGTTGTCACCATCTCCTTGACTACTTCTTTAAAGGGTTATTTATAGACCTAAGTAGTCACTATCTAGTCACTACATTCTGGGTCTAATGGACTTTGGGCTTGTTTTGAAAAATTGGATTTCTTTCAACCCATTCTAACTCTTTTGGACTTAAATTCTTTGGGCTTGAAATAATTAAGGGCCAACAAATTTTTATAACCTTAGCATCAATATTATAATAACTTATACTGTAATATAAAAGGAGACTCTTAACCTACTCTTTTTTACCTTTGTTTATAAGGATACATACTTTTGTTACTCTTTTTTTAAAAAAATATACTATAGCACCAGACACTTTAACCAGAAATTAAAAGCCAACTTGATATGTCAAGCTTTGAGCTAGTGATGATGTCTATTCTCTCAAACTACTTTCCTCTTTTTTATATACTACTCAAACCACGATACGTCAGGGTGGTTTTTAATTTCGAGTTAAAGTGTCGGGTGATATAAAATTATTGTTTTTTTTTTTTTTAATTATATTGGAGGGAATCCTTTTTCTCTTACACCCTCATTAACTCGACTAGTCCCGGATGGCTTTTTATACTTTAATTTCTCACTCCTACATAATTGGTCATTTATCCAAATAATTAAAGAAATTTCAATAAATATATTTTTATATTTATATTATTATTATAAATACATGTCCACAAGTCTATGTCTACAAACTCACTTCACTTATATATATTGTATAAAAAAATGAGAACATAAACATGCCACTATAGACATGTAGACATATCTGCATTTAATTAATTTTCTTTAACTATTTGACCATACAACCAATTGTGAACAAGAGTTTGAGAGATTTTTTTTAATGGATGAGAAGGCACGTATTATTTTATTTATTAATAAAAAGTTGGAAAAAAAATGGTTTTAAAGTGTTTGGTAAAAACAAGTGATGATGTCGAAAATTGGTAAATTAATGAACAAATTGGGGATCGGGGACACGTTAGGGTGAGAATCCCATCTCTTGCACCGGTGTGGGGCTCCACCTACAAAGCTCCGATGACTAAGTCAGTATTCAGAGATATGTAAAGAGAATATTTTATAGTGGGGTAATGTTACCTACCTCGTATGCGATGTGACTCCCCCCTTTTTATAGGGTTGTTGCGTGGAATGGCACTTGAGTGCTATTTTACTTTAGGGTGACCGTACAGGGTAAGGTCAGAAATATCTTTTATGATATTTTTATAACTGTATATCAGATCATAATGGGCTGTCACTATTCGAAGTCAGAGGAAATGCAAGACATACCTGCAGGTTGTACGAATCCGACAACGAAGATCCCCTTTATACAGTTGGTCCTGTACGATCATTATAAGGCGGTTTAGATGAGATCGGGCTACTTAATGAGGATCGGGTAGCACTTTAACAGATCAGATAGAATACCAAATAATCACATCGGGGCTACTCTCGTCCACATGTCTACATCATATCGGTCTTCAGTTTTCACCCTCTTCAACAAGATGTCAAAGTTCGATCCCAAAACCTTTCCTTCATAACGTGCAGTCCTGGAAAATCAAAGTTCATTATATGCATGGAATTCCTTGCGTTCTCTGCGGAGCTTCTTAGTAGGGAAAATCTTTGGCATCCCGTTCCTGTGTCAAGAGGGGGCCCTTCCTTTACTCACATCTTTTTTGCCGATGATCTTATTCATTTTGGTAGAGCCGAAGAGGTTGATAGTGTAGCCATGCGTGATGCTTTAGATCTGTTTTGTTCTCTTTCAGGCCAAAAGGTTAACAACTTTCTCCCCAAACTATTTGAACAAAAATGACTATGGTTTGTAAATATCTCAACATGCAAGCCACTGCCAACTTTGAAAGATATCTGGGTTTCCCTATATTTTGGTTAAGCGCAAGTCTAGAGAGGATTTCAGGTTTTTAGAAGATAAGATTAGAACTAAGTTGGAGGGTTGGAAAGCTAGCTTATTATTCTTAGCTGGTAGATCTATTCTCGTCAAATCTGTTCTCAATTCCATTCTTGCATATGTTTGTCAAGATTTGTCCCTCCCTGTGGCTACTTGTAAAGCAATTGATAAAGCCAGTAGAGACTTCCTTTGGGGCTTCACACCCAATAAAAAGAAACTTCATCTGGCGGCTTGGAATGAGGTCACTAAAAATAAAGTCTTAGGTGATATTGGGATCCATAGCACTGAAAATGCTAATGTTGCCAATCTCGCCAAGCTGAATTGGATACTTGCCAATGAATCGGGTCCTTGGACTTCTATTCTTAAGCACAACTACAAAAGATTTAAACTAGGGAATAGATCTAAGGTTAATCGTGCCTTTGTCATTTGGAATGCTTTAAAGAAAGGTAGGGAGGTCTTCACTAAAGGCACCGAATGGATCATAAGAAGTGGGGAGAAAATCAATGTCTGGTGGGACAACTGGTGTAACTTAGGTCCTCTTAGGAAACTCATTTCAGGTCCTCTTAACCATGATGAGGATAAACTGTTGGTTGCTGATATTTTAACCCCTTGTGGGGTTTGAAACCTTATTGCTATCTCTTTTGAGATTCCTAATCATCCCATGCCTATCATTCATGGCACCCCAAATCAGGGTTATGGTAATGGAGAGGACAGATTGACTTGGACAAATTCCCCCAATGGTAAATTTTCCATGAAAGATGCTTATGATATTGCCAGTGCTAATCCTACTCATGCTAATCACCAAATGTCTACTGTTGCAAATAATATGTTTTCTTGGGAAAAAATTTGGAGTTTGAATACCAGTCCTCGCATAAAATTTTTTATCTGGCTTGTTCTCCATAATAAATTGCCTTGTTAACAGCTCATTCATAAAAGATGCAGTGTGGATAATGACATATGCCCTCTTTGCTTTAATGGTGCCGAAAATAATGAGCATATCCTTTTCAATTGTGATTATGCAAAGGATTTTTGGGCTTGTTTCAATATCAACAGGGACCACAGTCTTTTTCCCTCTTTCCTTGTTTGGTTTCAATCCTACATTATTGCTAAAGATAATTCCTTTGATAATCTGGTTCCCACCAACTGCATTTTTTTCTTTTGCGTGTTGGCTCTTATGGACTAACCGTAACCATTTTGTCTTTGAGCAAAAGATGATCCACCCTCATAATCTTTACACCCAAGCGTTGGCTCGCGCCCGCGAATTTTATCTCCTTGTTGGTAATGTTCAATCACCATATATCCTTAACTAAGGATATCTAGGTCAAGTGGAAACCCCCTCTCTTCCATTTGCCAAGCTCAACACAGATGGCTCTCGGCTGAGCCACTCGGGTCTTGCTGGAGGAAGAGGTCTCATTCGTAACCATCTTGAGGAATGGATTGTTGGGTTTACAAGAAATATAGGTTCCGCTACCAATATTGTTGCCGAAGCTTGGGCGCTTAGGGATGGTCTCCGCCTTGTCTTTCAGCACAATATCCGTTTCCTCAATATGGAAATTGATGCTTCAACTCTCGTGACTATGGTATTAGAGGGAGTGGATGTCTGTCATCAACTAAGCCCAATTATCAATGATTGCTGGTTTATAATCAGCAACCTCCAAGCGGTTTCAGTCCTCCACACTTTTAAGGAAGGTAACAAATGTGCAAAGATACTTGCGAGGATGGGATGTTCTTCTTCAGCTGGCTTTGTAACTCTTATTTGATATTTCCCCCTTGAATGTATTTCTTTATTGCTTCTTTTTGATGTCTCGGGCACAAACTATCCTAGATATATTTCTACTTCTTAATTTAATGTCATTCTCCGTATTACCACAAAAAAAAAAAAAAAAAAAAAAAAAGGGGTGTTTGGTTAAAACGCTGCGTTTTAGAAAGAAGAACACGGTCGGAAATCAGTCGATGAGTCAGCTTGGTTATCTCGCTGAGAGGAGGCACGCAACGACGTTGCGGAAGAAATAACGTAAAAACCGAAGATGTGAGAGTTGAACGTTCCTTGGTGGGTTGGTGGCAATAGATATGAACAAGAAAGGCTTAGCCATTTTGATGAGAACAAGAATGAGATCTACAGATCCCTCTAAGTTCTCTCTCTCCCCTCTAACTGTAAGTTTCTTCTCCATTTCTCTCCCTCTCTCTCTCTGTACGTATTTCAATATATATATATATAGATACTGCATTGATTATTGAAGAGCAATTGTATTGAAACTTCATGTGTTTGTATCAAATTCTCTGAGGCTTTGTTTAGTTGTGCAGAATTGGGATTTGATTTGGAATTCATGTACTGCAGTACGAAAAATATATGCCTTTACTTGTGGAATTGCTTTTTGTGAGCTTTGGAATTTGAATTCGATTCCGAATTAAAAAAATAATAATAATTGGATTTGGAATTGCGGTCTTGGAGGCTCAATTTCGTGCAACAAACGCTGCGAAGATCAATCGATTCACTTAGAATACGAAAAATATTGCCTTAAACTTGTGGAATTGCTTCTTGTGTACTATGAAATTTGAATTCAATTTCGAATTTAAAAAAAGAGAAAGGATTTGCAATTGAGGTATTGGATTTCTGATTTCTAGTGTACTTTGGAATTTCAATTCAATTATGAATTTTCAATATTGGTTTTGGAATTGAGTTATTGGAGCTCAATTTCAAGTAACCAAACGCTACGAAAATCAATCAATTCACTTCAGATCAATCTGCGTTGTCCCTTGTTCTGCCAGCGATAAATTAATTAAAATTTGATTTTCTTCTCAGACTTTTTTTAAAAAAAATTTAGCTGTTACGCTATACAGATTGCATGAATCCGCAAACGTGACTTGTTTTGGCCTTTTATGTACTGTTTGGTATATAATTTTGAATTACTCTACGTGCTTTTAAGAGCAGCGCAATTTTTGCTTTCAAAAGCAAGAAAACTACTTTGAAATGCTAACCAAATGATGCCTGAATCTTCCAACCATTTAGTAACTGTTTGGACTTAATGGAAATTTGCTAAGACATTACTTGAGAGCTTTTCATTTTATCTAACAGAACGATGTTAATAAAATGCAACCCAATTCTCAAGGCAACCAATCTGGTAATCATGTCACCCCTCATGCACCGGAGGAAGAAAACAGAAAATCACCTCAAGTCCTCAATGCCTCAAGCAGCACTGAGAGGTCCTTATATACACTTGAGTGTTTGTATTTCCTTTCTCCTTCAAGTTTTTATGTTTTTATTTTTTTTTTCCTTTATGTTTCAATTGAACACTTTTTTCTTTTCTTTACAGAGAATTTGAGCTTGTACGCGAGTCAATGCACTCAGCCATATCGATGAGCAAAACGGAAGTTTTAGATGATGTGCTAAATGATTTCTCGGAGGTACATGTAATGGATAGTCATTTCATGATATCACATTTCTCCTGTTACTACAAATTATATATTTTAAGTGTAGGGTTATTTTAAACTTTCTCATGAAAATCGGCGGAAATTACTCCTTACACTTGCCCAAGTGTATGATCTTAAAAGAACGCAAGTTCGTGAACTGATAAAGCAATATCTCGGACTTGAACTTCTTAGTGGTGAGTTTTGTGTTGACATTTTAACTTGAAATTCTTCATACTACATATCTTTTCATCTACCTTGAAGGTGAGTTGGATTTGAGAGTGCCTTGTTTCAGGTGACAGAGCTCAGCCAACTGGGCCTGAAGAGGAATGCTTGCTTTCCGCTTTCTATCGTACTGAGCGAAATTTGAGACATGCTCTCAAGCCAATGTATGAAGTTCTCTTTGATCGACTCAACACGCACCCTGGAGGGTTGAAGTTCTTATCCGTTATTCGAGCTGATATTTTATCTATCCTCGCGTAAGGTTATGGTCCATATTACATAATTTCAATTTGTTGTTTTGATTTGCGTAGTCATAGTTTTCTTACACTGGCCCACTCATCATAAACATAAAGATAACTTCTAAACGTCAATCATTGTAGATATACCAAAGGAACTTAGAATTTCATAAATTGATTAATTGTAAATATATAGGGAGGAAAATATTGCATCTTTGCGAGCATTAGATTCCTATTTAAAGGAGAAGCTTGTTACATGGCTCAGTCCTGCTGCCTTAGAGCTTGAACATATTACATGGGATTATCCTGCTTCTTTACTGGAGAAAATCGTAGCATATGAGGTTTGTTTCTCTTCCCTGTTTTATCACTGCTTTTCAATGCTGCATGACACGTGCCATGTAATTTCTAATAATTATCATGTGTATAGGCTGTGCATCCAATTAGTAGTCTAATAGATCTAAAGAGAAGGCTGGGAGTTGGCCGTCGTTGTTTCGCATACTTACATCCGGCAATACCTGGTTAGCAATTCCTTTCACTGCTGGTGTGGATGATGGTATTCTGCTTATCTTGATCAATCTCATTATGGTTTTGTCCATGCTACATCATTTTGTTTTCCCTTGAATTCAATTAGTGTTAGTAAATATATCTGGATAGATGTATAGAAATATAGTAACTTAAACTCACAACCTTTAATTTAAATTGTGGGTTCATTCAATTGCCAAAAGATAAAGCAGATGTTTAATATATGGCATCTTGTTTAATATGAATCTGCATTAATTGTACATGGATTATCATTATCAACTCCACTTGCGAGTTTTGTCCATTTATTGGCACTGGAAAGATATAGTGTAGATTAAACCAGTGTGTAAATGGACTGAGAATACAATTGATGAAGCAAGAGCATGAACCTATCATAGTACAATCACAAACTATATAATTAAAACCACTGACTGGCACAAGTGATTATACTCTGTAGCTTTTGCTTTTGGGATGCATGTCTGTCATGTCAACTCACATAAAATAAGCAACTTGAAATTTTAGTACTGGAGCGTTACTACACTTCGCAGTAGAAAATGTTGTTGGTCATGTTTTCATTTTGGTTTGGGGGTTGGATCACCATATCTACAATAATACTAATTGAATTTTATGCCTCTTTCTTTTATTTATGAACTAGTTAATGTAGCCTGATTGTTAAATTTTCTTCAGGTGAACCCCTTATTTTTATTGAAGTTGCACTCCTAAAGAATGTGGCTCAGACAATACAGGTGACTTTTCTTGCATTCTACCTTACTAGTTTTCATTTATTAATATATTGCTAAAAGGTTTTCTTATCTATTTTAGGAAGTTTTATGGGATAATCCTCCTACACCTGAATGTGAGGCAACATGTGCACTATTTTACTCTATATCATCAACTCAGGTAAGGATACTTATCTTTACATATTTGTGAAAGAATAAAAATATTATGAAAACACATATAAAGTTATCAAGGGCTGCTGTTTATATGGTTTGAGATTAGATGTTTATTCCATCATGGAAGTTCAGTGGGACTACTTGTAGTACAATTTTAAAAGTTGCTTCTTTTATGGCTTTGTGATTTCCCTACTATGCCACATTTTGCATGCATCCCTAGTTGCCTACTCTCAAGTTGAATTTTGTTCATTGAAAATCATTGGTGAACTGTGAATTATATTTGCTGTCTACCCTTTTATAGAATTTCCTTCATTTATTATTTTTACTTTTTATTTTTTGTGATTTGCTCCTTTTGTAGTTGCTTTATGAACAGCTTTCACAACTTATTCTTTAATAATCTGCTTCCATGTGCCTGATCTGCATACTTCTGAAATTTGGCAGCCTGGTCTAGCGGGGATCAACTTAGGAAAGTTTCTTATTAAACGTGTGGTTACACTGATGAAAAAGGATATGCCACATATTTCTGTAAGTACTTCCTTACTCTTTTCATGCCACTAATATTTGAAGATCAGGATCGCAGGGACCATTTTTAAACAAATCTCTACCCTATTACTCAAACTTCATGAGATGAAACTCTTTTTTTTTTTTTAATAATTGTATTTATGGCATTATTCAGCCTGTAAATTTTACTTCCTTAACTCCGAAATTGATGAAAATAGCTTTGTCCGAGACAATTGAGGTTGTGCTAATTTTCTGTATTCATGGGAATGCAAGTGTTAAAGTAAATCCTGCATATAATTAGTGTTCTTGCAATTCTCAATCTTTTTTACAATGTTTATGAAGTAATGGCAGTCCATCCAATTAAGAAATGGACTAGGAATTTGACAAGATAGATCTTTAAAAAAACATAAAATTTAAAAGCTGTTAGTATATTTAGCGGTAATTATGTAAACTGAAGACAACAAAGCATGGGTGGGATTACACTGTCTACTAGCTCCAATGGATACAATAGTTGGGATTACACTTCAAAGTGTTGATAATAAGTATCATCATTAAAATAGAGTAGTGTAGTTTTAATAAGTTTTGTTCTTTGAAAGGGTTATACCACAACTGAGTATAATGTAACCTCAATTCTCTACCAAAAAAAAAAAAAAATTCTTGCTTATTTTTTTTTTAAAAAAAAACTAGGATCTATAAGTAAGTGTCTCCATGGCACTTATTATTGCCACTAAATGTAACTTAATATTATGGAACAATTCCATGACAACTATTCTGAATTTTTCCAAGTACATACAATATTTTGCACATGCAATTAGAAGAAATTGAAAGGAACATTGCATCGAAATCTGTTATGTAAGTCTTTTAGGTTGCTACTTACTACTGTATGTTTAAATGTGTAATGTGCCTCAATTTTGCTCTTGGCATTACTTTGTGACACTTGTTATTTTTTCTACAAAGACATTTGGAACGCTTAGCCCAATCCCAGGGTACATGCAATGGCTCCTATCTAAGTTGGCATCTCAGTCAAAGCTCTCTGAAGTCGAGGACAAGTCACATTCATTAGTAGAGGGATTCGATTCCACTTTTCGGGAGAACATACTAAAACCAGAAGAAGAAAGAGCACTTCTGGATTTATCTGTGTAAGCTTTATAATCATGCCTTATAATGGATAATGCAAATGAGGTAACAAATTAGTTGCTTTTGAATAGTTTAGGCATTTTAATCATCAAGGAGATGTTTGGACCATCCTTGGAATGAAGTGATTTTGTTTAGTAGTTTCTATTTTTAAAGGAACGTTTGAAACCTCCTGGAAATTAGGCAATTCTATTTGTTTTCTATGGCATTTGAAGGCACACATTCAGCATTTGGAATAGAGTGATAACTAATAGAATGATTGATTAGTGATCAGCAGAAACAAAGATGGATGATTGAAATGATTTCATGAAGAAATTATGCCATTTCATGAAATCCTGGGAAAAATATTATTAGTTATAAACAGTTGAAACAAACATTCTCAATTAAAATGCTTTGGATAAATAAAAAAAGCTTATTTCAAACACTATGCAAAACAAAAAGGAAAGGACTCACGTCCATAGAACAATAAATTTTTGAAACCTGACTATTGTATATATAGTATCACTATACCAAACTCCTCTTGGACCACTCAATATGAGAGACTAAGGCTTTGTCACAGCAATATAGCATAGTCACTCAACTTGTGCTACCCACTCTCTCTATCTCTTGCTCTGGAAATGTTAATTGAGTTATAAATCAACACTACTTTAGCAGGCATAGTAAGTAACATATTCGGTTGCAGGGAATTTGCTGCTGGAAAAAATGGCATGGAGGTGATGTTAAACTTGCTAACATCAACGAAGTATGAGTGGACCAGTTCAGATAGATTGTTATCAGTATTAAAAACCCCTCTGATGCGACTGTGTGCCAGGTATATTATACTCCGACAGATTTAGTTTGCAGGGAAGATTAATTATAAGAGCTGTCCATGATAAAATTTTTGGGCTTTCTTACTTCTTGTGAGTGAATAATGGTAGAAATAAAAATTGTATTTGAATCAGTGACTGATAATCAATGGTGAAATGTAAGTATTTGATCTGTCTTTGGTCAAGTAACACCTATAGATTTGCATTGGTGGAAGCCATCAACTTTCTGGGAATGACTGGTAATTATGTGTAGCAAGAAACAGCTATGTGGAAACTGAATAAATTGGAGCTGACGTGTACAAATCGATTCTAAAGCGTTCCATAATGCTTGCATTAATGCATTCATGTGAAAACATAATTTACAGATTTGTTTATTTTAACTACAGGTACCTTCTGCAAGAGAAAAAGAGAGGGAAAGCTCTAGATTCTGTTGCAAATTTTCACTTACAGAATGGAGCGGTATGTCATGCAACCTTAATTTGTAGAACAGATAATTAATAATTCCTTCTTGGCAATGACATCGTCGTTGACCGAAACCAAATAGTTGCTAGATGTACCTCTACATTGGTTATCGTACCTATATAATGGGTTGATTCTTGATTGGGAAGGATGTTTACAGCAGAAGAAGAGCTGGAATTTGCTTCCAAGGTTTATCACCTTTATGTAATTCTCATATATTTACCGATGAAAAACCTCAACTGCTATAAATTAGCTATATCTTATAGATCAATGTGTTGGCCGACTGAGAAATAGTATGTTTACAAAGTTAATCTGAGCGCGTTTCAGAAGTCTTTTGGAATGACCCAGGTTGGTGATAATATATGAGTAGCGATGTTTTAAGCATGCTTAGAGACAGCAATGTTGGCAATTAGAAAGAGTATGTGATTTTGTCCAAGTCGAAAGAGTGAAAAGGGGTAGATTTTAGAGATTGCGAAATGTGTTTGTAACGAAAGAATGACATGCTAATATGTAATTATTTGATTTTGTGAATTGATTTGAGTTTTTAACTATCAGAAACTCAAAGTTAGATGATGTATATAAACAGCTGATCTACAGTTGCATGATTACTTTACAAGATAAAGAAAAGGGATATGTATCTTTGTTTGGTCCACTTTATGAGAAGGCAGAAAGATACATCTCCCATTCATTTCTTATTCACTTGTTATTTCACCAATGTTGGTCCTATGAATCTACCTCTCTCTCTCTCTGCCAGCCTTGTTTGTGAATCTTCAATTATTTTTTCATTTTTTTTAACAATTGATATATCTAACAGCTTTCATTACTTTTTTTTTTACGATATATACATATTAAGTTTCAAGTTTTTCTTAGAGTTTCTCGGAAGAGTTTAGTTATATTTACTGACCTCAAATTATCTTAATGTTAATGTGGAACAGATGATTGAAAGAATAAATTGGATGGCAGATCGATCAGAAAAAGGCCTTCTTCAAAGTGGAGGTATCATGGTAAACTATATATACAGGTAATTTTCTTATTCAAAACCAATTTTTTTCTAATCATATCTTTAATTTTCTAATGAGGAAGCTGAGGTTCCTACACACGGCACAGATGAATAGGATTAGATTCAGCAACTGACTGCTTCCACCTGGAAGTTAACCCCCAACCCCATCCCCACCCATAAGTAAATCAAACTGATCACTGTAAAGTGTGTCTCATGAACCTTTTTGGAAATGCTTGCGATCATTATTAAACCTACCATAATGAGGCAATAAACTTTGATTGCTATGGGGGTGGAAAAATCAGTTTGTGGGTTTTAGCATATGGAATCCTTTATATATTAGTCACCCAAAATTTCCAAAGCCTTGAACAACATGAAGTATATTGAACAATGAAATGCAGGCTGGAGAAAATTGAAGAATATGCTCACTCATATTTCAGCATGGGGTATATCCATGCTTCATGCGACATCAGTCGATTTGTTGAGGTAATATGAATGTGAAAGCACACCTCGACTTATGAGTAGATGTACATCTTTCCGTGAACTCTCTCTCTCTCTCTCTCTCTCTCATTAAGCCATTTCCTTTCCTACTTAATATCCCTGATGTTGCTCTGGTTTGCAGCCATTGGAGAAAAACAAACAATCCATTTCCTTTCCTACTTAATATTTCTGATCTTGCTCTGGTTTGCAGCCATTGGAGGAAAACAAAAAATCGAAAAATTAGGAGGGTTACAGGAGGATATTGCACGTATTTGGTTTTTTCTAAATTTATAGGTTAATCATATATGGATCAAGTTGAAGCATTACTTTCTTTTCTCTTGAGGAAATAAAGAATGTCTTACAATGTACGGTTTGTTACTTTGGAAAGGGATACAATATGCCTGATCTTAAAAATTCTCTTTTCGATTTAATATATTCCTTAGTTGTGTAAGATTCTACAGAAATTCTTACAGGCCAATTCTCCAATTTCCTGCATCAGAACTAGAATTTTCATGGCATCAACTCTAATTCATTAGTCTCCTTCAATGAAATTGCTCTTTATTTTTGAGTGATGCTTCCTTGTGTAACTTTTTGGCCCTAAAACCTTTGATCATTATCCATAGGGTTCTCAATCTTGTCTATAACTTGAGTGTATAATGAAAGGATAAACCTTGATATTTGAGTTCTATTCATTACATATTACAACATACTATATTGCACATGTTGGCACACATGCACATGCACACAGAGAATCACTTCTTGGTTTCTCCTTGACTTGTTTCTAAGACATAATCCCTCATGAGTCTTGTGTTAGATTCTTCGACCATCTGCAAGAAAACCCAAAAATCCCATTGAAGCAGAAGAATGAGAGAAATAACAGAATTTGACAGGGAAAAAAAATGAAAAATTGAATCGCTAACCTTGAAAGATAATCGCTTCATATTGTCCCACTCAAAATCATTTTTACAATATGCCGATCGAACCTGGATTATGTTACCATAATATTTAACTTCATAATGTTTTATTTTTGGGTAAAACTTGGTAGTGTTAAGATGCTAGTAAATCAAAATAATTAGAGAAATTTAACATTAAAATTCATGGACTGACCTCTAAAATACGTAAAGCTGTCATATTGGTGCCATTTGATAATTTCCGCCGATTCAGTCACAAGACGCAAATTGTCAAAAGTCAAATTACATATACAATAATTATATATCACCCGATACTTTAATCCAAAATTAAATATTACCCTGACGTGTCGTGGTTTAATTGGTGTATGAAAAAAGGAAAAGCAGTTTGAGAGAAGAGTCTTCACCACTCAAAACATGACATATCGGGTCGTTTATAATTTCAGATTAAAGTGTATGGTGCTGTAGTATTTTTCTTACAGATATTAACAATACAAAATATCATAGTTATTAGAATCACATCGAACACTGACCCATTTAGGTGGCTTGATTCTAGGTCAGCCGGTTCATTTGATGGTTTGCCAAGGCAAGCCGGTCCGAATTACAAATAGTAAATATTAAAAATTTCATCTTTTACATAAATAGAGTTGTAGAAATTCCAAAAAGCAATAATTAAAAATAATCCTCAATGATTAATGGACTTATGGTTAGCAAACCAGTTTTTAATAATCTTCACTTTCAAGATAGGTTTAGATTGCTTGCTCAACCGAAAAGCTTCACTTACTAGATAGGCTTAATTAGATTGCTCGCTAAACCAAATTAAAAGCTATGGCACCGTTTGGATTTATTTTTTATAAGTATTTATTTGTTTTTTTTAGGCACTGTTTGGATTTGTTTTTTATAAATACTTATTTGCTTTTTAAAAAATTTGCAATATATACTTTCTTATAAAAATTTTAGGCACAGTTTGGATTTGTTTTTTATAAGTACCTATTTGCTTTTTTAAAATTTTTTTAAGAAATTTCATATTGCAAATTTTTAAAAAAGCAAATAATTAAGTACTTATAGAAAACAAATCCAAATGTTGCCTATGGGAATCCAAATTTTATTACAATCACTTGTAATATGAAAATTTGGTTTTAAAGAGATATTCGAAAAAGTAGTTATCTAAAAATGATTTTAGAAAAATCTAATACAAATGGGTGAGTTAAATTATGATGAGCATACCTAAACTCTGGTGTCTCGATGATTCTCGCATCAAATTGGCACAGAACTTGTCCCCATCATTCAATGAGTGTCGACTCAAAAATTCCATTAATTCTTCATATGCCTCAGGGTTGTAGCTCTGCTCTGCCAAACAACTGCTAACAGATGAAATTATCCAAAACATACAAAACTATTCCTCAAAGGTTTTAATAATCTGAAATTGCTTCAAATAAGTCACTAGGGTTAGCCTAGTAGTGAGGGTGTAAGGGCAGAAAGAGTTAGGATTAGATTAGGTCAAGGGATCGACTTCCCTTCATTGTAACAAAAAAAAAAAAAAAAACGCTGCAAGTAAGTTCAAAGTTTAAATGCAAGAGCATCTCCAATCCTAACTCAAACTCTTATTTAAATTCAAATTTGGATAAAAAAGGCCAAAAACTGTTCTCCAACCCTTACTCAAACCTTTACCAAATTTGAGTTTTGAGTTCAAACTCAAATATTTGAGTAAATCAAAATATGACCATTGGAGAAACTCTTTGATACATGGCTACTCCTGCTCTTCCATGACTGCTCCTCCTTCTCTCTCCCCAAGTAAATCAAAATATGGCAATTTATGCAAAGAGCTCTCCCTCCCCGGCGAAGCGCTCTCTCTCTCTCTCTCCAAGCTGCTGCTATTTGAGTATTTGCAGATCTCTCTCTGTTTGAGAGAGACTGTGTTTGGTCGTGCAAATAAGGGAAGATGAAGAAAGGGATGTGTTTGGTTGTGCAAATAATAACAGATTTGGGTGTGTTTGGCCCTGTTTGAGTAAAAATTTGAGTAAATGATTGGGAAGCTCCATGTCAAATGAAACTTTTTACTCAATTTAAGTTAGAGTTTGAGTACATGATTGGAGATGGTCGAGAGCTGTAATGCCCCAAATAATTTTCTTTCTTTTTTTTTTTTGGAAAAATAAATACTAGGCAGTTCTGGCAATAATCTGCACAGGATGCAAAGCTAGAAACAAGAAATTTGAAAATAAGAAATGAAAATTACAATGAAAGATGATATAAATTTATGATCAAGGCTTTGTTTGGTTACTGAGAAAGGTGGAAGAAAATAAAAAGAAATTTAAATTTGGATGCATAGATTATTTTGTTAGATTTGACCGAAGGAAACAAATAAAGGTTCACCCAACTAAGCCTAAAAGGAAGATTCAAATTTTATTTCTGTTTTCTCAGCATCCCAACATGTAAGGAAAAACATGCTATATATTACACAAAATTGATCATGCTGAGTAATTCCAAGTTTTTTGTTCATGTTCAACAATATATATATAAATGTGAAATAATTCCCAATAATCTTTTACTAACACTAGTATCAAAACATCAAAGAAAGATAAGCTCTGCTTCTGTTGATCTATAAAGCAAGCAAGTACTATAAGAGCATGGGAGGAAAAACCTCAAGCTGTGCAGTGACAATCCCAACTGCAACGTAAGTGAAGAAATTATGAAGGTTCTTGGCTGCCTTGGCTTCTGGTGATGCTTCTCCAAAACCTGCAACAAACCCCATTTAAAGAAGAAGAACAAGAAATATATACAATATATATATGTGTGTGTGTGTGTGTGTCGAGAGAGAGAGAGAGAGAGAGGAATACTCACCAGGGACATACATCTTTTGACAGTGCAAGCGAGTAGATATAGAAGTCCTTTCCTTCCATGGCCAAGATGGATAAGCTCTGCTTCTGTTGGGTTTTGGAGGGAAAAAAGAGAGTTGAGAGAAAGGGAGAATTGCAGATGATTCCATGGATAACAAAACTCAGAAGAGTGAGGAATGGTGGGCTTATGATTTTGGGTGCCAAACTATCTAAAATCTGGTGAGAGACCCACTTGACCCAAAATTGGTGCACCAAACAAAAATATATCCTGTTCACTGCACAAAATAATAAAATATCTCCGATTATGTGGGGAAGGGACGAATCTTGTGGAACTCACCGTATCAAATCCGCTCCAATCAAGTGCAGCTTGTGCAGGAAATGGGCCTGTACAATCTGCAACTTGGGTGGATTGGAACATTGGACGGGTTAGAAGGTCAACCTCGACTTGATTCAAGGGTTAAGTCCTTTACCCAAATCCAACTCAAAGATATCTCAGCCAAGCTCAAAAGAGATTAAACAATATAATATATTCCAAAATTTTTTTAAAAAAAAATTCACAGAAAAATCCAAGCACTTCATTTATTATCAATGAATAGTTTTAAAAAAAAGAAAAACAAAAAAAGAATGGATCCAAGGGCGGAGCTAGGATTTAAATATTGGGGTGGGCTAGGTTAAATAAATAATAACCAAAATATTATAAAGTAAATGAAATTATGATTAATTTTTAATTTATGTCTACACAACTATATAAAGATTCGACTAACACAAGAAAATATTTATTCGAGCATTACAGAGACTATTGCAAAGAGAAATAAAATAAAATACACTATCAAAGATGCACCCTATGGTTCTTGAGATGAGGGTTAAGAAGAGAGAGAATGATATCAAATGAGGCAGCTAGGGCTGGAGAGAGAGAGAGAGAGCATACGAGAATATTAGAAATTTGGTACTTTGGGCTAAAATGTTGGGCTAGTTTGGACTATAACTCATTTAAAGGTGGTCTAATAAGCCTAAAACAAAAAAATTGGCCAAAATTGGGATGAGCTACAGCCCACCATCCACCTTAGCCCCTAATTGCATCCGCCCCTGATTGGATTATAGATTCTGTCACATAATTTGAAATACAATTTTAGGACATTTTTTATTTTTTATTTTTGAAATGATTTGCATTATGCTTAGAGATAGTCATTATTTCTTAACTCAAATTATTTAGGTGATCTAGTAATCGATAGGATGAGTTTTGTCTAAAAAGAGCCCAAAGAATAAGAAATAATAACTACCATGTCTTTGTAAGCTTTTATTATTTGTGCAAGCATTTTATTTTATTATGTCATCATTACCATTTCAAACAATTCATCATAAGACACCTACCCTCCATCTCTACCAATACCAATCGCCAACCATCCCCACCCCCATGTAACTCTATCAAGAAAATTATGCAACTCCAATTCGAAGCTTCCTCTCCAAAAGGGTAGGAGAAAAATTATTAGTATGCAAAGTAAAATAGTTATCAACTCTATTCACACGCACAACTTTAGACTAAGAGAAATTTAAACACCCACGACCACTCCTACTTAATAATTGTTAATTATAATAGGAATATGTAATCTCTAGACAGAATCTCTCCACTTCCTCTCTCTATGTCAAAGCAAATGCATTTGCCCGATACACCCTTATTAATTTTTCATGCCCGGCCTAAAAAGGATACTTAAGTTGAAAATTATATGTTATGTTGCGACATGCCTTAAGAGCAGTTCTAGCGCATAGGAATGTCAACGGGGCGGGGCAGGTTTTCGCTTTCTTAATCCTGTCCCGTGAATAAAAATCATTTTTCAAACTTGTCTCAATTCCAACTTAAAACAGGATGGGGCGAGGCAAGAATTATGCGATGCGGGGCGGGGCGGGACGGGTTTCCCATCGGGTTTGAAAAAATAATTAAAATATTTTTTAAACTTTTATTTTATTTTATTTTGAAATGAACCCTAAGCATAATCTCAACAAAATTTTGATTTCTATCTTGAATTATAGGTATTTGTAGTTAAAATATATATTTATACACACTAACTTGATGAAAAGAATAGAAAAAAAATAGAAATGATAAAAATCTTAAAAAACTAAATATTGTGAATAAATGGAAAATATTTTAATATAATTATATATACATAGATATTCGGGTCAGGTTTGGTTGGAGAAGTCATATCTCATTTCCGTTCCAAACCCTCTACGACTTTTAATTTTTTTTCCCAAATCCTATACGATTTTCAAAGCTATTTTCCAAAGCCTTCCCACTAGGAGGCGGGGTGGGGCAGGACGGGTTACCTTTTAACCCATCCTATTGACATCCCTACTAGCGCATTAGCTAAAAAAAGAGCCAGAGTCATTTTTTAGCTAAAAGTTCAAAATTGCATGCTCCAATGCATTAATCAAATATCTCTCCAAATTTTAGCTTAATCTAAAATTTTCACTCTTACCATTTATCACCGAGATACAAAAGAAGTATGAAAAATTATGCTTAGCTGTTAGGGAAGAGAGTGATAAAAAGCTCTCATGTATTGGATCATCTTTAACCAAATGACTAGCCATTTTTACTGTAGCTAGTTAAAAAATTCTTTTATCTTATAGGGAGTATATTTTAAAGAGTATTGACTAAGGAAGAATGGTTCAAAACACTTTAAAAAAAAAAAATATTTAATTAAAAAGAAGAGGATTAGTTCAAAATTCAACGAATCATACACTAATAGTGACGACAAACAAGACAATTAACCTTTGATGATTACCATTTTTTGCAAACAAACGACAAACAAAAAACAGCCCGTCAAAGACGCCTAAATCCAAAAGTTCCGGAATCAACGTACAGATCCCTCTGCTCTTTGCTGCTTCTTCAAATGGGCTCTTAAAGATCATTGCTTTCCACTCTCTCTCTCCTCTTTGCTGCTTCTTCAAATGAGCTCATAAAGATCGTTGCTTTCCAACTCTTCCTCTCTCTCTCTCTGTGCAAAAAATGATCATATTTTCACACAGAAAATGGACAATTTCACTGTCAACCTTCCATGCTCTTCTTCTTCTTCTCTTCCTCTGTTTTAGAGCTGAATCTGCTTGTAAAACAGGCTGTGATCTTGCTTTTGCTTCCTATTACGTATGGGAAGGATCAAACCTCACTTACATAAGCGGAATCTTCAACAAACAAATCTCCGAAATTCTCCTCTACAATCCCTCTGTCCCCAATCAAGACAGCATTCGCAGCGGCACTCGAATCAACGTCCCGTTCACCTGCGACTGCTTGAACAGCGATTTCTTAGGGCACACTTTCACTTACACAACTCAATTTGGGGATACGTACGATAAGATCGCTGAACGTGCTTTTTCTAATCTCACTACTGAATATTGGGTTCACAGAGTGAACATTTACGATCCGAATCGGATTCCGGATTCCGTTCCCATCAATGTGACAGTGAATTGCTCGTGCGGCGACGGAGCTGTGTCTAGAGATTACGGATTGTTCGCCACGTATCCTCTCCGGCCTGGCGAGAACTTGACTGCGGTGGCGGCGGAGTATAATGCGCCGGAGGAGTTGGTGCAGAGGTATAATCCGGCGGCGAATTTTAGTGCCGGAGCTGGACTGGTGTTTGTGCCGGCGAGAGGTTAGTGGTAACTTTCAGCTGAATCTCTGTCATGAAATATAATATTAGTGGGTTTGGCATGGTCATTGGAGGAGGATGACACACTGTGGTCTCGACATGGTCTCATGTTCACATAAATTCAAGTTGATTTGGTCATATAAGTCCAATAAAAATATACTAGAAAAACTTGGGCATGCAATTTTATTATTATAAAGTGATTTGGTAAACATAAAAATTTGGTTAATTAAAAATTTATTTGATTATTTTATTTTATTTTATTAATAAATAAGTGTTGGTATGGTAGTAAAGGAATGAGTTCTAAACCTAGACATTCCGAGTTTAAAATCAGTCAAACTTTGCCAACTATTAGCCCAAATGTTATATGACTGGGCTCGGACACTTCGCTATTTGGCAAAAAAAAAAAAAAAATTATTTTATTATCGTTTGATAATTTTTTTCACTTTTTCTATAAATCTTTTGAAAGTAACTATATAAGTTGAAGTGAGTAGACATAGTTTTTAGAATTTTCAAATAGATCTTAGGGTTTATTTAATAAACATAAATATTTATTCAGTCTTGTACATAAAATAAAATATAAATAAAATTATTTTAAATCTAACTGTAAATTAATTTATTTAAAAATTAAATAATAAGAAAAAAAAAAACTAATTTTTTAGGATTCCCAACCAAGCATTAAGTTTCTGAACATAATTCAAGATTATTATGATATTAAATTCCTCTGAATTTATTTATAAAATACAATGTTATTAAACCCGGACCGGACCGGCCGGTTGGACCGGGAACCGGTCCCCTATCCGACTGGTTCAAACTTCAAAAACCCATTTTTCAAATAAACCGTTCAACCTACCGGGTCAACCGGTCAAAAAACCAGTCAACCCGGTTTTTTTTTTTTAAAATAATTTTTTTAATTTTTTTTAAGGTGCTAAAATGACTAAAATAGTCCCAATATTTGTAATGACTGCACATAAATTCAAATATATAAATTGATTGTACAAATATTTAAAAAAAATTATATTTTGAATCATTTATAGCTTTTATTCTAATAAATAAATAAATAATATATTTATGACGTCACGGTTCAACTCGGCGGTTCAACTAGTTGAACCGTTTAACCCTTAACCCGATAACTTTTTTGGTTCGATGAACGGTCCGGTTTTTAAAACAATGATAAAATAAACGGTTCAAATTCAAATTTTATTTTTAGACTCACTTATTTATCAAATTAAAATTTAGTAAAATACTATTCGATTAGATAAGTTATTAACAATTTAAATAACTAAACTATTTGAACTTTACTTAATAAAAAAACTCGTTAAAATTTTCCCGTAAAATAAACCGATAAGTTTTAAACTTTGTTTTTGAGATTGCAAATAATGTAAAAAACAAAAAAAAAAAAAAAATTTCACCAAACAAGTCATCAATGGAAGTTTTTTTTTTCCTCTGAAATATAAGATAAATTTAAACCTAAATTGTCTGTTGTGTAAGGGAATCAAACTGTCAGTCTCTATGATTTGTGTAGCCCAAGTTGTGAATAAATGAACACAATTCTGAGTCTGAAGGGGAAGAAATAGATCATATATTTTATAGCACTAAAACAGAGAAACAACAAATGGAGAGAGGCTGTCCAATTCAAGACTATTTGTCACTTTCTAATCATTACTTAAAATAGAAGTATATTTATGCAGCAAGAGAATTATTTTAAGAGAATTAGAAGGATTCTCCAATCAATCAATCATATAGTGGCTTGGTGACCTCCTGTAGGCTGTAGGTGGTGCCAATCAATTTCATGGTGGTGGCCCATTGTAGTTTTAAAAACATATTACATAACAATATCCCATGATAGCATTACCCTCCACATGGCAGACTTTTGTGCATCAATATATATATATATATATGGCTGTAGGTGGTGCCAATCAATTTCATGGTGGTGGCCCTTTGTAGTTTTAAAAACATGTGACATCCCAATATCCCATGAAAGCATCACCTCCACATGGCAGACTTTTGTGCATCACTATATATATATATATATATATATATTTTTAAAGAAATAAAAAATCCTAAAGTTTGGTCAATTGATTAATGTTTTTTTTTTGCCTTTTTTAACCCATACAATACAATAGGATTCAAAGTTACTCTATTAGTTTCATAATGGTCACTAATTTTCACTAAAAATAAAATGGCAATAAAATTAATAATATGTACAATTATTTTATCTTTATAGAGTATTATCAAATATACTACCCATTTTAATATGTTTAACTTAACCCGGTGCTTGCTTGTTTGACGTGATAATATCATATTATTAGGAATAGAGAAAAGTAATTATTTTCTCGCTAGGTAGGATCTCTTTGACCATAACATTTATTTATTTTTCATCGTATGTTGTAATTAGATATATGAAGGAAAAATATAATGTACGAGTATTGATATATAGGTACACAAATACAAACAATTCTTATACTCACGAAAATGATTAGATACGTACACATGCAAATACGGACACGTAAATTCTTAATCATAATAACATAAATACATGATGCGTGTATTTGATAAGTGAGAATCAATATATAAAATGCTCCTTCTCATTAATGAGGGGATAAATTTATATTTGTAATACTATATAAATTATAATAAATTTATTTAAACAACCAAACACGCCATAGGAGATTTATAAATTGCATGCAAATATGCAATGAGTCCCCAGGCAGCTGATTCCCGCCCTAAGCCAGTGGAGTCGGCTGTGCGATGCGTGAGTTCATATTCCTGCCTAAGTAACCAAAGGTCGTTCCATTTTGGCGGTAAATTAAATGGAACGGCGCTGCCGGTTTTGACCGTTAATTTGACTATTCAAAAATAGACTAAAAAAAAACAGGTTTGATGCCTGAACTCATTTCGCTGTAGTCCTGAGGACCCAGTCAACTGAGTTAACCCTAAAAGGCGTTTCTCTCCTTAGTCCTCACCTCTATGTCCTTCTATTCTTCATCATCTCTTTCACTGTTTCTAGGGTTCTTATATTTGCCATGCTTTGAAACATTTCTAGGGTACTTTGTACTATTTTCAGAGCACGATGAACCCAAAACAGAGAAAATTCGATTTGAAAGTATCCCTTTTAGTACTAATTTTCTTATGCGTTAGAGTTGAATCCAAGTGTGAGCAAGAGTGCGATCTAGCATTAGCGTCGTATTACGTATGGTTAGGATCGAATATCACATACATATCTCAAGTCTTTTCGATTGATACTGATGAAATTCTAAGTTACAATCCTGATGTATCCAATAAAGACTATGTCCAAGCTGGTGTGCGAGTGAATGTTCCCTTTTCGTGCGGTTGCATCGAGGACGAATTTCTGGGTCATGTGTTTAATTACACAGTTGTCACCGGTGACAACTATACTACGGTAGCGCAGACCGTCTTTGCGAACCTTACAACGGTTGAATCGTTGCAGAGTTCTAATAGTTATAATACAAATAATACACTGAATGTTGATGCCCAATTAAACGTGACGGTGAATTGTTCTTGTGGGAATAGCAGCGTGTCGAAGGATTATGGGTTATTTATTACATACCCACTTCGCTCTGGAGAGAGTTTGGCTTCTATTGCTAATGATACAGGGCTTTCTTCTCAGTTGTTGCAGAGTTACAACCCCAATTCCAATTTTAACGGGAGTGGATTGGTTTATATTCCCGGAAAAGGTTATTTTATTATTATTATTATTATTATTATATTCTTTTCTTTGCTTTGAATTGTCTTACTCATTTAGATATGCTAGTGAGATACAAAGTTTACAAAGTATTTCTGGAAAGATAACCAATTTAGTGAATGTTGGCATACTTCTTTGGCTTATAAGTGAAAAGACAATTTTCTATTGGAAGCCATTAGAGATACTTTGTGGGTCGGATTGATGTACAATTAGGACTCTTTAATCTGGCTGCACAATAATTTTGGGAAATGGTTGGCCAGCATTCTGATTTGTGCTCCCAAAAGAAAGAAAAATACTTCAAAATTCTAATGTATAGTGTCTTAGATAAAAAACTGACTAGAAAAAATGAATTTTGGCGAAGTGAAGACTGCAGTATTACTTGCAAATTCATTGAATTTGAAGCACATGGCATAACTTTAGCCTCTCATATGAGTGATTGGGACTGCTTGAAACTTGTCTAAGTTTTGGCTCTTCTTTTTTGCTTTTTGCAGATCAAAATGGAACCTATCCACCAATGAAATCAAGGTAAGTTATACCATCTTGATATGCTCTTGAACTAAATTAAAAATTTTCATTTCATTTATAAGTAGCACATTTCCAAGTTGTCTGACATTTATCTTTTATCTTCTTTTTGTCTTTTTCTTTTTTGCAGCACAACTGGTTGGGTCTTCTTTGCATATTGCTTCAATGTGGCTTATCTCAATTTTTGTTTTTGAGGTCAAAATGTGAAGTGCCAAGATGGGTGTTGATGTTATATTAAGCTTGCATTCTGATGTCACTTTCAGCAGGAATCTCAAGCGCAGTCATCGCGGGCATAGCTGCTGCTGGAGTTGCTGGATCTCTGTTCTTGGCATTCTGTCTATATGTCGGGATCTATAGAAGGAAGAAGGTGGTGGAGGGATCATTTCTCCCAGAAGCAACTGAAGACCAGTATATTCATCATGGGCATGGTAATCTGTGATCCTTTTGGTATTGATGAAACATCTGTTCTTCTGTCAGTTGTATAATTTCTGAGATGTTTCAAAGATTTCTTAAAATTAAGAATGACAATTATAACATAAGTCCTGTATATTTAATTCAATGAATGCCCTATGAGGTATAATTAGATGATATCATATTATAGCACATTTGAGGTGTGTGAGGCACAGTCCTCGCTCCTCACTATTGCCTTAATAGATAAAGCACAAACCCCATGGACATGCATGCATCAAACTTACAATTTGGACCTTTTCTTAATGCCATGGACATGCATGCATCAAACTTACAATTTGGTCCTTTTCTTAATGCCTTACATTGAGTTGTGCGGTGTGTCTCATGATTCACATCTGAAGTGCCTCTAAATGACTAAGCCAAGTAAGACATCTAGACAACTGCCCAGGTGCCTATAACAATGTTGCCAGGGCATTGCTTCGCTACCACCTCTCACATAGGTGATAGTACCTCACATAAGTGGTTGAGCTAGGGAAGGTGAGGCAATGCTTTGGTTACAAACATTCATGGTTTATATTAAGTGTTGTTTGAGGGGTTTACTAACCCAGTAGGACATATTCTCTGGCTCGGCTTGTGTCCTTTGGTGGTCCAATTGATTGAAAGGTTTTGATGGATGGGCACATGTTGTTCTAAATAATTGTGTATTGCAGACCTCTTAGTATTGTAAAATGATGAATATATTGCATTTTTCCATATTCAGAAATTATTTGTTGCCTGATGAATTCTTTCTTGCGATAATGTGGGTTTTTTGCCACAATTAAACTGCATACTAGAACACTAGGTAAGTAAGATTTTAGTCATAATTTTTTCTATGTTGTGGATTTAGGTTCTGAAAACTTGGGAAAAACTTCAGAATCAGCTGCTCTTGTTGGTGGAGGTTCTGCTGGGCTTACAGGTATTACTGTGGACAAATCAGTTGAGTTCTCATATGAAGAGCTTGCCAAGGCTACAGATGACTTTAGCTTGGCTAATAAGATTGGCCAAGGTGGCTTCGGATCTGTTTACTATGCAGAACTGAGAGGCGAGGTTTGTTGACCTACAAACTGTGATGTCTGTTTCTTCGGTTCATGCATTGTTGTTATGTATAAATATTTTGGTTCGATGTCATTATAATTTTTGAATTTTGTTGTTATTTCTTTTCTTTTTTTAACTCACTAATGAAGAAAATGAAAAAGAAAAAAAAAGAAGATGAAAGAAAATGTATATCCTTTGCATACAAATTTGAATGGCTGTCTCCTTCCTCCAACTATTCATGCAGAAAGCAGCAATTAAGAAGATGGATATGCAAGCATCAAAAGAATTCCTTGCAGAATTGAAGGTTCTAACACATGTTCATCACTTGAACCTGGTATTGTGCTCCCCTACAATAGTCTTCATCATACTTGAAAACTTGTATTGCTCTTTGTTGAGTTTTAAAGCAAGGCAGGTCCTAGTTCTTTCTTGGTGTTTTCAGTAACAAAACATCGTAGAGTCTCAGCAGCTATCTTCCGATACATTTTTAAACTAATTTGTTTCCTGGTTGAGCTGTATGCCAACTTGGTTGAAGCGACTTGTTTATTAGTAAATTAAGTTGATCAGAATATGCATATCTCAATCCATGGCAGTTTGATGGAGTTGGTGCTTCAACCAATGAAACTGCAAATTTCTTACTCATGTTTTTCTTTCTTTTACTGAATTATGCATATGGCAAGGCTCAGTGCCTGGTTTGCTGTATAATTTGTGTTTCCTTAGTTGTGGAGAGGTTTACTTCCTTTCTTAGCTCTTTTCCATGCTGCTAAGTGTCGTAACCTTAGGACTGGCACTGTAAGATAAACATTTAGGAAGAAAGCATTTTGGTTGGTTGTCTGCATTTGCTCTTATATAGTTTTACTCACTTATAATTTATTTTATGAGTTATTTACTTCACCCAGATGATCCATTAAGTGGTTTGTTTAATAAATTTTAGTGATTATATGTGATTCTAAACATCAAAACTTAATGCAGGTGCGCTTAATAGGATATTGCGTGGAGGGTTCCTTATTTCTAGTCTATGAGTTCATTGAGAATGGGAACTTAAATCAACATTTGCGTCCCTCAGGTGGGAAAAATATTGCACTTTTGCATAATGAAAATTTTTTCTCTTGGTATCAATTTGGTCAAATGGTTGTATTATGTATTTATGCTTTCAGGGAGGGATCCATTGCAATGGTCTGCTAGAGTGCAAATTGCCCTGGATTCAGCAAGAGGGCTTGAATATATCCATGAGCATACCGTTCCTGTCTATATCCACCGTGATATTAAATCAGCAAACATTTTGATAGACAAAAACTTCCGTGCAAAGGTTGTGAAATTTCCTGTGATAGTGCAGTACAATGTGAGATCTTTTTATTTTATTTAAACTAAAACATTTATTGTGCAGGTTGCAGACTTTGGGTTAACAAAACTGACTGAAGTTGGAAGTACTTCAATGCACACACGCCTTGTGGGTACATTTGGTTATATGCCTCCAGAGTAAGCGTTTTATTTTAATTTTTAAATGCTTTTTGCTCAGTTAGTCACCTTTATTGTTTTCAACAGTACTTTTATTTGCTTGTCTAACTATATCTTACATGGGAATTAGAAGGGACAATATTAAATCCCTTAAGCATTTATGTAGTCTTACATGTTTTAGCTCAGCCATGCTGAATTTTCCCGATAATAGTGATGATATTGCCAAAGTGTATCTTGGTAATCCAAGGAAAAGATTGTTGTTCATGGTGGCATGTTTTTATCTGTAAAAAAATTTAAAAACAAAAAAACAAAAAAAAAACTCTGTGAAAGGAGAGTTCTTTTGATTATCAAAATCTTCCTTTACAACACCATCACTTTTGAATTTAACAGTTTGTGTTTGTTTCAACCTAAAAATAAAATATATTGTATTATCTTGTGATGATTTTCGAATGTGGGTCTTGTGTGCAGGTATGCTCAATATGGTGATGTTTCCCCAAAGATTGATGTATATGCATTTGGAGTTGTCCTTTATGAACTTATATCTGCTAAGGAAGCCATTGTCAAAACAAATGAAACTGTAACTGAGACAAAGGGTCTTGTTGCTTTGGTTGGCTTTCTTGCCCTCCTTTACTCATTAATACATTAATAACCTTCGAAATGATTTCCACGACTAACCTAAATTTGAATATATTGATGCAATGCAGTTTGATGAAGTTCTCAATAAACCTGATCCAAGAGAAGATCTTTGTAAACTTGTTGACCCCAGGCTCGGGGATAACTACCCAGTCGACTCAGTTCGTAAGGTGAAAACCGATCCAAGTGAGTGAAAAAGGTATGGACTAGAAATACTATCAATTCTAACAAGCTGCAGTGGAATTTTTTTGTTGCAGATGGCTCAACTTGCAAGAGCTTGCACGCATGAAAATCCTCAACTAAGGCCAAGCATGAGGTCAATTGTGGTAGCACTAATGACGCTTTCATCGTCAACTGAGGATTGGGATGTTGGTTCCTTCTATGAAAACCAAGGTCTAGTCAATCTAATGTCGGGAAGGTAGCAGCCTAGCAGGTGGCCTATCATGCTCGTTAGTGATTTTTAAACAAGTCCCCTTGTGAAAATGAATCCTAATTTACCTGCTTTAGCACGTTTATCATTTGTAAATTGTATGTTTATCATTTGTAAATTGTATGTAAACAATAAGCGTAGGACAGTTTTTTAGGTTTTTTTCCCCCAATATTTGATTTTATGAGGCCAAAGCAACAAGGAAAAATTAGAAGGAGCGGGTTGGGATGTGGAATTAAGAAATGTAAAACTTGTATGTAATTAGATCACATTGCTTGATTTGCTTCATTACAATAATTGAAGATTTTAAGGCGTTACCTTTCATAATCAAGCCCTTGTTTTGGGATATAAATTTCTTTTCTTTGTAGATCAAATTTACGTCAAGTCATGGTCCATTAGTGTCTTTGGAAGCAATATTGTCAAGTTCAGTCATGAACCATCTTAGGCATTGAAACCACTTTCTTTTCCTAATCTAAGTTAGCAGGAGACTGCTGGGCATTTAACAATGCAGGAAATGGTTCAGGTACAGGTTATTGAAATCTTAAGGTAGCTAGTGTATTTAGTAATAGAGGGTAAGTATTGGAGTTTGAATGAACTTGAGAGGCCGCTTGGTTTGATTCAATGGAAGCCAATTTGAGACCAGAATGTAAAGTTTTGAATCCAACCTAAAAGCCTAAGCTTGTAGGTGGAGGGCCCAATGTAAGTATATGAAGCTATATCAAGCCTTTTATTTAGGTGATATGGGATAGAGTGGATTCTATTCTACTACAAAACTCATGTTTTAATTTTTATAGTTAGTTGCTACAAATTAGAATTTGAAACCCTTGTGATGGCAACTAAAGCTCGTTACATATTTTGAAATACAATTCCCGAATACAAACCGACTTTAGTATGTTACAATTAAATTCTAATTCTCTTCATCCATTACCCAACCACAAAAACAGAAGCTATGCCAAATGGGATCTCAGTCTTTGCAAATCATTGCCTTTCTTTCGAGGCATGGTAAGTTGACAACACAAACATATTACAGGTGTTGTTTAGGCTTCAGATACTACAATGTCATGTTTCACATCGGTTCATTAGGGAATATCCATTTGGGCATTATTGGTGATTTTAAGATGATCAAAACCCATGACAGTATATACCCGGTATGTTACATCTCTTTCAATTTTAATTTTGTGGATCCCTCACTAGGATGCCAAAATTGAGATAGACTTGGGGCCAAATTGGACTCCACCTCATCTAAGAGTGAACCAGGTCCCAACGAAAATATTGGGTATTCAGATGTTCTTGTGGATAGAGATACCATATAAGCTACAAGAACAAAGTAACCGAACGTAATCAAGACAGGATCAGAAAAGAATCATGAAAATTAGACTGTTTGACGTGTTTTTCGGGGACTTGATGAGATTAAGAATTAAGAAAAGGGGCTCATTTAAATAGCAAGTTCTATATTTTCTTTTGCTGGAGGAGTTTTGACAGATACGGATCGCCAAAACCACTTAAGTCAATAACTTCTGGTGGTGCTTTTCTAATTTTCACCAACCTACCAACCTACCAACCAACCTTAGCTTAGTATGAGGAGTGGTTAAGCTTGGAATTGGTAAGCTTTTATAAATGATAGGAGACGAATACATGGCCTAGGCTAGGCCAGCCTTGCCCCTGATAATCTCTACAATTTTATAATTTTATTTCAAATGCATCCAAAGGGCTCTCTGTCTCTTTATTGTAACATTATTATTGATATTGTATGTATAAAGTTAAATTTATTTGGTTTTTTTGGGTATGGACAACCTTATAAACTAACAAACATGTCAATTTTACTCTTTGTTGGATTGGGATTTTTTTTTCCTTTTTTGTTTTTTAGTTGGGGAAAGGGATTTGTTTATTTTCATAATCCTTAATTTGTTTATTTATTTATTTATTTTTACAGGTCATCTCAAACGCAACGGTAGGCTCCACGTACTGTCACAGATTATGATGTATATTTTTTTATTCTAAGGGGAAAAAAAAAAAAAAAGCCTTTAGTGTAACAATTTGATGGATGATACGATTAGGCCAATTAAAAATAATTAATAATAAAAGGAATAAAAAAATATTAGAATGTGCTTGTGTAAAGGGAACAATTAAGCAATAATCAATATATACATCCAGAGAAAGTGCCTTTTTAAAGTGTTCACAATTTTGTTTCAAGAAATTCCCTATGTCTTAATTTTCTTTACAACATAAAAACAAGAACAAAATAATAAATTGTTAGAATTAATTGATTGAGGTAATTTTTTTTTTTTTTTTTTATATATATATTTTCATTCAAACTCTTTCCACCTATCCATTTTTCAAAGAGAGATGGACTACAGAACCCAATTTAACCCGTTAATCATATTCTCTCTTGTTTTGTTTGCATATGACCATTTGATGTACTGTGAAATGATTCTAAGTCAGCTAAGACTTATGGCGAGTAGATCATATCATGAATGGAGGCTTTCTTAAGTGATGAGATGATCCAATACTCATAAATGCTTAGCTGATTTAGATCTAATTTAACATTAGCTGACTAGATTACTATTCTAGATGTACCACCATCTTTAATAACGAAAAAAGTTCACTATGACATAAATTCATTCTAACAATTTTTATTTCCTAAGACCCACACCAATTCTTTTTGCTACTTCTAAAGTTTTTTTTTTTTTTTCTTTTAAATGCCACATATGATATACATCGGTATGGTTAGTTATTAGTCAGAGATCGAAAGAGAATAATACATAGGCTAAACCTCGTCGATCATAACTTGAACAAGAAATCTCAAGATTTAACTTAAGATAAATGTCAAGTGAGCTACACCTCACTCTCTCTTTAGATCAATGGAGGCCGCGAACCTAAACCACGGTCCATCTTGGTTAACTATGCTTGCTCTTGGCTATACTCTAATTTTCAAATTAAAATTAGATGGACCATACTTTCTATTAACGATTTATTGATAATGTTCTTTATTTTTGTAGCATACATAAAAACAAAAAAATTACAGGTGTACTCTCATGGACACTTCCATTAAATTAAGGTGGCAAATGTCATATTATATAGTACGTGTACAGAAACTCCTCCCATGCATTCTGCAATTTTATCTTTAATTTACGTTACTATGACGATGGAAATCTGAATAAAATATCAAATCTATTGTCGTTTGCAGCTGACTGATATCCCAGATAGGAAATTAAATATCAAATCTAACCGCGTTGCCAACTAATATCCCAAAGGGAGTTCATAGTTTAATTTAAATTAATAATAAATCCTAATCAAGGTTATTTGGACTCGATCGGCATTGTTGTCAAATCGATCCGGACTGAACCGGCCGGTTGAACCGATTGAACCTTAACCCGGTTTAATGAACGGTCCGAATTTTAAAACATTGTCGATCAGTTCAAAATTAACATATTTCTTTTGTGCTAAAATATTTCTTTAAACTGGAACCCTGTTACATACCCATGTATATTTCATCAACAGCAATGTCACCAGATTTGGGTCTTTTTTTAATTTTATTGATGCATTTAATATTTTTGGAACCCTGTTACGTACCCATGTCTTATTATATGTACCATGAAATTATTGATGGATTTAATATTTTTTTTTTGTTTTATTTTTACCTATCAACCCATGCATAGCCATGGCCGACTAGGCCACCCATCACCACTACTATCACTACTACTATCTACCTTCCTAAAACCACCTCAATATATAATTCAATCTATTTTTTTAATCCCTTAATTTCACTCTCTAGAACTCGATTTTAATAATTTTTAAAATTATTATTATATAGATTGTATAATAATAGTAGTGGTGACATTACTGTTGCTGAGATAGACATGGGTACGTAACAGAATTCCAGATTAAATAATTTTGAACTGAGTCCAAATAACCTTGAATTGATTAGGATTTAGTATTAATTTAAATTAAACTATGAACCCCCTTTAGGATTTAGTAATAATATTTTTGGAACCTTGTTACGCACCCATGTCTTATTATATGTACCGTGAAATTATTGATGCATTTAATATTTTTTTTATTTTATTTTTTACCTATCAGCCCATGCATAGCCATCGTGGACTAGGCCGCCCATCACCACCGCTATCACTACTACTGCTATCTACCTTCCTAAACCACCTTTGTATATAATTCAATCTATTTTTTTAATCCCTTTATTTCACTCTCTAAAACTCAATTTTAAATAATTTTTAAAATTATTATTATATAGATTGTATAATAATGGTAGTGGTGCAGTTAGGTTTGAATTGGATGAATGATAAAGGGTGGGCAGTGGTAGAGGATAGTGGATAGTGGATAGTGGGTTATAGGGAGTGACAATTCAATGATTGATGTGGATAGAGCATGGGTGATGGCGTATCGTAATGAGCTTGAATTTGACGTTGATCTCACCGTTGGATGGCCGACACGTGTGTAAGAAAGGAGATCTAATGGTTTGCATAAGAAAGACTCAAATCTAGTATGTTTTGGATCATCTGTCAAATTCATGGGTTTTTTTTTAGGTGAACTATTAGATCTCCTTTTTTGCACACACGTCAGCCATCCAACGTTGATCAACAGAAAATCCAAACTCGTAATATTGGTTGTTGGTTATGGTTGCAAAGATAAAGGCGGTCAATTATATATAGTCTCTGTTTTAGAGGTTTTGATAATAATTGATAGTAATGAAAGTTTTAATATGGTGATACAAAAATTTTTCAAAGTCCTTAAATTTTGAATATTTAAGCAAAATAATAAGACAAAAATTAGTAGTGGGATTCACAATTTTTTTAATTAACAACAATCAAATGCAACAAAAGTAAGATCAAGAGAAAAACTTTTATTTTTTATTTTATTGGATAAATTGCATAAAACTCTCTTAATTATAGGCCTTACAAAACTTAATTAGAATGGAGTCAGATATTAACTATGGCTCAATTTTTTTTTTTTTAAAAAAAAGAAAAAGAAAGAAAAAAAGAAAAAAAAAAGTTATTCAATCTTTAAAATTAAACAACCAACCTCTAAACTATGAAAATCGAAGAAATAACCCCTGAGTTATGAATTTGTAATAGTTTGCCCTCCAGAATTTCCCAAGTTTACCAAGATTTTATAAAGTTGACTTATAGTTTAGTGGAATTTGTTTAATTTTCATAATTTAAGAGAATTATTTATTCAATTTAATTTTGAAGTTCATACAAGTTTTGTGATTATGACTTCTTTTTTTCCTCCTAAAATGAGGAGTGTCCTAAACTCGCTCTCATCAAAGTTTAGATCTAAACTAATTCCCAAATTATATACAGTCTATCCTTAAATCTACACATCATTTGTAATCCTTTGCCATCTAGTTTGTTTGCGAGTTAAAACTTGACTTAATTTTTTAAAAAAATTATGAATTATATAAGTGTTTTGTAATACTAAATTCAAGAATTCTTTTAACATAATAAATAGAGAAAAGAATTTAAAAATTAAAAAATTTTCATAATATATAATTAAAATTTTATAATTTTTTCAAAAATTTAAACTCAACAAATTTCAAATAATTTTTCCAAAAATTAAAGGGCTGTTTGGCATTCCTGAAATTTGATCCAGCCTAGTTCTGAAACCCACGCTTGACTCAAGGAGTAGAATAATCAATAATCCTTCATTATCCGAGCTTTGATTCAATAAAAGAAGCACCGCCGGTTTCATCCACTCGTCATTGACTGTCCGTTTCTCTTTCTTTCACTTTCCCACGCACGGAACGCTGTCTTTACGCGGCACACCATATCCTTGTCTTACCAAAAGCGATATCTTATTACGACGTCGTTGCCACACATAAATCGTTCACTCTCTCAAAACTTTCCTGACAGCAACACCTTCTCTCCAATACGATTTCTCCGTTTTCAACACGCGCTCAAAACGACAGTGAAACTTACTTCCCTCCACATCTCCCACAAATCCAGCAATCCATTAAACTAGCCGTTACAAACTGCCACATGGCAGTTTGCCGACACCGAGGCCAACACCAGTCTTCAGTGTAATTATTGTTATTTAATTAATTATTAATTTATTACCTTTAAATAACACTTCAAAAAATTAAAAAAAACTCATATTCATATCAACCAGATCATTCCCATTTTCTCTGCTACCAAACAAATCTCTGTAAATTTACTTTCTCGGGATACTTTCGTTTGATTATCTGACGATTACTATATTCGGATAGAGATCTCTTGATTCTTCACTTACCTTTTCTTGGCTGAAAAGGCGGATTGTGGAGTGCGTCTTACTTTTCCTGGTGAAGGAGTTGGGGAATGTTCTTTGTTTTGATTGAATTTTGAAGCAATCCAAACACCCTTATACTGATTTTCAGATCTGATAACGTCGATTACGGTTTCTTTGGCATCTCAACTGTTGAGAGAACTCAGAAGGTTGATACACAGAGTATGAAATCTTTCAACATGCATCTGCTTTGTTTGATTCTGTTTTATTTTGTAAATTGTTTTTTCCTGTTCAGTTTGGTTGCTGAGTAAACTGAGGGAAGAAAACGAAAAGAAATAAAATTTTGAGTTTGTAGAGTTACATGAATGTTTTTGGTTTTCTGGGAAATGAAAAACAAAAACTTTGGCTAGATTAGATGAGATAGTTTAATGGACTTAATGGAGTAAAGGCAAAAGCTTTTCGTTTTCTCGTGTCTTTCACTCTTACCTAGGGGAAAATTTGAGAATCAGAATTTAAAGTTCGTTGCATTTCCTGCATTTTCTCAGCAACCAAAGGGAGCGTTTATTTATTTTGTATCCTGTGAAGATTTTGTTGCTTGTATTTAAACACAATACTTTTGAAGGAGTAGTTGAATTTATTTAATCACGTTCTCAAGTAGTTCACAAAGCAGAAAAGTTGAATTCATATTAGCACAAAGCAGAAGAGTTGAATTCTATCAAAGAGGAAAAAAAGGAAAAAAGGAAGCCAATGTTCTTTGATTCACTAACTATTGTTTCCATTGAAGTTCTTTTTTTGAGCTGTCATTGGTACAATGGTTTGATTTTTTTTTTTTAGTAGAACATGTCTTTGTTTTAATTTGGATACATACTGGATTTGGAAATTTGCTTTGAATTTTTCTTCTAACTTGTTTGTAATATAGATTTCCTTTCATGTGGAAAATATCTTTCTTATTCATAGATTTTTCCTTTCATGTGCAAAATATCTTGCTTATGCATAGATTCTTATTCGTTTTGTAGGGAAAGACACTTTCATTGTGGAACGGATAAATGGCTACGCTTGGAGATATAGGGCTTGCAGCAGCTATCAATATTCTCACTGCAATTATTTTCCTTGTGGCATTTGCCATTCTACGGCTTCAACCTTTCAATGATAGAGTATACTTTCCAAAATGGTATCTAAAGGGTTTAAGAAGCAGTCCTTCACACTCTGGTGCTTTTGTACGCAAGTTTGTCAATTTGGACTTCAGGTCATATGTGAGGTTTCTGAATTGGATGCCAGATGCACTGAAAATGCCGGAATCTGAGCTTATTGACCATGCAGGATTGGATTCTGCCGTTTACTTAAAGATTTACTTAATTGGGTATGCTACAGTAGATCTCAATATCTGTATCCATTTTGTTGGTCTTATTATCCATTTTTCTCCGCTTATTCACTCGGTTGCTTGTGTCCATGAAAAGTTGAGTTTTCCGAGCACTGTGTGAACTTAGACACCTTCAAGACTTGCTTGTTAGCACTCACATAGCCTTTAACCCAACACACCTGGAGAGAACTTTACAAGCCTAGTACTTGAGAGCAACTTGAGATCTCTTGGATTGTTGTTGGGTTGCGTGGAGCAAATGAGCTCCCTTGTGTATTTATAGGCACCAAAGAATCTTCTAGAGAGTTTCTAGTATGTACACTTTCTAGAGTATTCTACAAGCTACATGTATTTACAAGGTTCTAGAATGTTTTAGCAATAAGCCACAATGTAAAGGGCTTCCATTCCCTTCCATGGAAACTTCTAGAGTACCCCAAGTTCTAACATGCTCTAGGATGTTCTAAAAGCTCTAGTTAAGCCTTTAGTGTGTGGAGGATGATGGAATTCTCTAGAGAATTCTTGAGATTGTTGCAAAATAGAGCCTTGTAAAATTAGGGATTGTGGATATGAGTTTTGTTTACCCATAGGTCCTATTTATAAGTTTTGTTTGCCCAAAAATCCCGTCATCGTTTCACTTTACCCAAAAATCCTTTTTAATAAGAAACTCATCAGTTTGTTCTTTGATTTTGTAGAAACTGATCATTTTGAGGAAAACTGATGCATAGATCAGTTTTTTGGAAGTGCTTGGAAAACTGATGCATAGATAAGTTTTTTGGACTTTTGGGTAAAATAAAACTTAAATTTGAACTTTTGGGTAAAGTGAAAAGATGGTGGGACTTTTGGGTAAAAAAGAAATCAAAATGAGACTTTTGGATAATTTTCCCTTCAAAAAACAAGTTTGATAAAGTGCGATATTGTCACATTTTTTCTTAGAGTGAGGAAAATTTTGATTCCATGCTCATTATCCAAAATGTTAAGTAATATTTTAATATAAGTGCTACTTGTATTTGACCAGAGCTACCAATATGGAAATATATAATGATATCAGATGTCAGATGTCAACTTGTCACCTTGTCACCATTGGCACCAAAAAGTTACAACCTAATGTGAATAGATTGATGGTAAGTGTTAAACATGACTCATATTTTACCAAAATGAGAGAGAGAGGGAGAGAGAGAGAGAAGAGAGAGAGAGAGAGAGATGTTCCGCTCCTTTTCACTTTGACCCATTAAAGATATCAAGTTCAATTCTACCCATTATACCATGGTGGTGATCAATATCTGTGAGACAGAGAGTGGCATCTACTAAGAAAATTAATGCAGGCATATTTCTGGGAATTTTTTTACACGTGCCTTAGAATATGTAATGACTGTTCAAACTTATATTATTATGCCTATAATAAGGAATATTTACTAGTAATATGGCGGATATGGTATTATTACAAGTTATAAGATGTTACCAGAGCACTGTCTTCGTGTTTATTCAAAGATTCAATAATATACCATGGAAGCAGATCTTGTGAAGGATGGTTATTCTTGCGCTATGAGAAGGTCATCTAAGCTGAATGTTCCCCTGAAAATGTTGTATTTAATCTAATATCTCATACCGAGTTCTTCATTTTAATTCGCGCAGGCTTAAAATCTTTGTTCCTATAGCCTTCCTTGCATGGGCTATTTTGGTACCAGTTAATTGGACTAATAGCACTTTAGAGAGAGGCAAAGATACTTATAGCGACATTGATAAGCTCTCAATTTCAAATATTCCTCTTGGGTCACAAAGGTACAAGACTGCTCTTTCATTGTTAAGTTTTATGTGTTTAATATGCTATTTCTGGATATTTTGAATTAGCTATCAATTGCATGATCACAATGTCCTACTTCTTTATGCAAAATATGGTTGGTTTGGATAGCCGTAAATATTATAACTACTCTATCTATTAGTTTTCATCATCTTGGCATGCGAGGGTTGCTTTCTTTGATGGGGTAGGGTTTGCGGTTTTTTTTTTTGGGAGTGGGGCGGTGGGGGTTGTTTTGAAATTTGAACGAGTGCATCGTCCTTATAAGTTATTAATTATGTACCTTGTCTTGTTTTCATATTCTTTATCTCCTATTCTCCTGTCATTATACTGTGTGTATCGTACTAACTACACAAGTTCTTGAAGTTCTCTAAACCATTCCATAAATATTAATGTAACTTGTGTCTAAATTGATTTTTAGTGGTGAATCTCCTTAGTTGCCAATAGTTTCAATTCCCAAAAGTTGCAGACTCTTCATTCATAAAGAAATAAATAAGTTGCCCCACTATCAAAGTTCAAACTCTTGATAGTCTAAATCACCAAAAGTTTAGATTAGTGCTATTCAATTGTATATGGAATTTCAAATGCACATTTTTGATAATTTATTTTTTGGTCTGGATGGAAATGATATTGTATATGTACTCCCTTTTGTCCAAGCCTAGCAAAACCTATATGTACTCTCATCTCTCTATATGTACTCTTATCTCCTATGTTCACTTTTTATTTTATATATATATATATATATAATTATTATCATTTTTAAGCCTATAATCCAGATTGGCTACAATCAATTTTTTTTAATATCCAATATTAACTAACAACATTTTAATCAAGAGTAATCACACTCTTCAAAATATTTGTCAATTTAAATTTTGGTAGAATAATAACTTGGATTTATAGTAAGTAATTTTCATGAAATCAAGAAAAGCATGAATTAGTAACTCTTACCTAGAGAGATGAGAGTAACAACTCTTGCATTTCATTGGACTTGGGTTGCCTATGAGAATTGTGATTTGTGAAAATATTGTGAAATAAACACTTGAACTTATACCAATTCTCATAAATTTAGAATTTCCCACCTGAATTCCTAGTCTAACAAGCCCTATTATAGATTTGCTTCAATATGATTAGTCAGGAACCACCGTTCATGTTTTTGTTAATCTCCTCAAGTTTGAGTGGAAATAATGTAACTTATATGTCAATGTTAAGGTGTATGAGATTTACCATTCAATGTGAATCTCTGTGCAGTATTGTTTAGGCCATCAACTAAAGATTATTTTAATATGTGACAACAGGTAATCCTCTAATTTTAACAAGTGATTGGATCAAGACTAGTTGATGATTAAATCATCTTATTTTTATCTGTACTCATTCGATGTCTATGTAATACGTGTTTACTGCCATTGCAACTTATCCACTCAATCCTGTTTGGTGAAAATTCTGAATTCCAACGCCACTTTTTTGTGTTGTTTTTATATATTTTTTTCGGGGCAATAAATATGCGCATTTCTGGATTGTAGGTTTTGGGCTCATATATTGATGTCCTATGCCTTTACATTTTGGACATGCTATGTGTTGCAAAGGGAGTACGAAACAATTGCTTCAATGCGGTTGCAATTTCTTGCATCAGAAAATCGGCGTCCGGATCAATTTACAGTAAGTTCAACTCTCTGCTTCATCAATTTAGTGAAACATAATTTGTAATTATTTTAAATATGTTATAAAATTGTTTATATGACAAAATTTTAGTTTCTTTATTTCAATTAAAAAAGTGATATTGATTTTTTTTTTTGGTTTATATCTTGTGACATCTTTTAAATTCCATGCTCCAATATTTTGCTGGTTAATGGACTTTAATTATTCACAGGTCCTTGTTAGGAATGTGCCGCCAGACCCGGACGAATCGACTAGTGAGCGTGTGGAGCATTTTTTTTTGGTCAACCATCCAGATTACTATCTTACTCATCAGGTTGGATCATATAATTTATGTTTATAAGTTTTAGGTAGAAAAGTGAAGAATGTAGAAAAGTGAAGAATATGTAATGGGAAATAAATAATGATGTAATGATGGATGACTTCACGAACTTCGGTTAAAGGTTTGGAGCCTTGAATCCTTGGAATGTTCAAAATCCATTGTCACTTTTAAATCATATGCTTCCTAGTTCCTAAATGTAATTTTATATTATTAGCTGTTACACGTCCTAAGAAACATTTACCTCTGGCTTGAACTGTCATTTTTGTTGAGTTGTTAGAATGGTGTTTTTCCTTTTATCAAGTCCATGTTGGAGTGTGTAGATGATGGACAAAAGCAAATAACTAATGTTGTACAACCAGTTGAAGCGTAAAGTAGATTGCTTGTTTTAAGACATGGTGTTCAATATCAGAATGGACTGTCCCAGATTTATAATCTGAAGCTGAAATTAGGTAGAAAGTGTTCGAATCGGAAAATTTGTGTTGAGTATCAGGCGATTCTGATGTCTCATGATACGTATTGAAGAATTGGTTCATGGCCTATACATAGCATGATAGTACAACTTGTAGCGCTGCATTAAGTCATTTATATCCAATAGTTTTTATTATTCTACTACTACTAAAATATAACAAAAAATTAATAATAGGTTTCTTCAAAATTTAATTTTTGAAAGATTCTTTTCCAGCTTGAAATATTACATAAATTGTTAAATGAATGATTGATAAAGAATCGTCTGATTGTGAATGGGAAGATAGATTGTTAGTTTTCTTCGTTAATTATGTACACTTTCAATAAAATCATCGATAAACATAGTACTAGAAGTAAAGGTATATATTTGGTTCAGTAGGAAGAAAAAGGACCTGCAGGGGGAGGGGCTTGTTTTGGAAAAGCATCGAGGATGCAATTCATCTGAGCTTTTGATCTTTTGCCATTTGGGGGTTTCATGTGGTTTATCTGCACATAAATTATCTATTGGGTTCAATAGCTAGTTGGGGAGAAACTTGCGGTGGTTTGAGGAGGCAATGAGAGTATTGCATGTACACTTTCTATTGGACAGATTATCACGGTCTTTATAAAACTTCATTTTCTTAAATTGGAAGAAATTTTCTATTTTTTCCTTTCCTGATTTATTAAGCTGTGAACTGCACTTACTTCATCTTTGTATTACTTTAGGAAAATTGTTTTATATTTCCATTCTTTATTAAGAGAATTTTGTGCAGGTGGTATATAATGCAAACAAACTTGCGGACTTGGTCAAGCAGAAAAAAAAGAAACAGAACTGGCTTGACTACTACCAACTTAAATACTCTAGAAATCAATCAAAGAGGCCTGTCATGAAGGTACTTCGGTACAATGTTTTTTGACCTTAAAAGCTTGTGTTTTTAACCTCTCATGCTCAACTTTACTATCTATAATGCTACTTCTTACTTTTGATTCCTGACCTCATTTTGTGCTTACTTTTCACTGCCAGACTGGGTTTCTTGGCTGCTGTGGAGATAAAGTGGATGCAATTGATTTTCATACATCTGAAATTGAGAGACTATCAAAAGAAGTAATTACTACTCTTTGAATTTCTTGTGTAACTGTTGTATACCATGACATCTAATGTGAAGTAATCTGCATACTTAAGATTATTAAATTGAATTTTGGCATGAATTTTTACAAATTATTTCTATTTAAATATTGTCATTCTGGTTAGTATTCTTCCAACATTTGTTTTCTGCTACTGAAATATGAAGCAATTGTTCTATGTCCATATCCTTCTGGTGGCTACCATTGAGAATTTGAGATTGATTTACTGTCCATTAGTGAGTGAAGCAAGTGTTCCATGTCCATATCCTTCTGGTGGCTACCATTGAGAATTTGAGATTGATTTACTGTCCATTAGTGAGTGAAGCCTATGAAATATTCTCATTTTATGTTTACTACACACCAATAGGTAGGAAAGTTACAAACTATTTTCTGAAGATGTTTTACGCAAATAAACAATAAACCTTTTGGGCTTTGGTGTGTCCCCATGTCTTATTCTCCACAGTTGAAATGTAGTTGCTTCCTCTACTC
>JAESVK010000203.1:760169-793001 GCA_017140935.1 Hamamelis virginiana | reverse complement strand
TACCAAAGTCCAAGTGGAAGGTGATTGATCTTGCATCATTAAGTGGATTGAAGTAGGAAGCAGAGGTTCATGGAGACTCACAAGCTTTTGAGAGAAGCAGTTTATCCTATAGAACCACAAAATATGTTTTTGGAATTGTGGTTAGAAAATTCTGAATCTAATTCTTTTAGCGGGCATGGGTGTCTTATCCCTGGAGTTTTGTCTGAATTTTATGCATTCACATGGTTTGTAATCTTTGATTTTATTGGTTTGTAATCTTTGATTTTATTTGTTTGGGTAATTTTACTTTCCATGTGTTCTTCTTGGAGGAAACCTTAGTCTTCCTCTGCCCTCTTTTGAAAATTTATAATTTCCTTTTTTATTTTATTTTTTAAAAATGTTCAATGTAAGTAATGATGCTTTGTTGAAATGAATTTCATATTACTTCTTCTTCTTTGTGGTGATTTCTACTGCCATCTTACTGACTGAGTTGGTTAAAATCTGGACTTAATATAGGTGCCTTTTGGCTGATTTCCCTTCCAATTTTTCATTTGAACATACTGGAAGTTAATATTAAAGAAAGAGTATTGTTCTAATGATTTCAATTACTGATAGATTTGGTTGGATTCAAGTTATGAGTTTCCTGCTTTTTGTAGTTACACTTATTTTGTTTGGTCTGCAATTTGAATCAGTGCCTAAGGCCCATTTTGATTCTGTTTGATGAATCACTTCCTGTTTAGATTGCAGCAGAGCGGGAAAGGGTTACACATGATCCTAAGTCCATCATGCCAACTGCATTTGTTTCCTTCAAAACTCGGTGGGGTGCTGCTGTTTGTGCACAAACTCAACAATCTAGAAATCCAACTTTATGGTTAACCGATTGGGCTCCTGAGCCACGTGATATATATTGGCAAAACCTGGCGATTCCATATGTATCACTCACAGTTAGGAGGCTTGTAATTGCTGTTGCATTCTTTTTTCTCACCTTCTTTTTCATGATACCCATCGCATTTGTACAATCCTTGGCAAGCATTGAAGGAATTGAGAAGGCAGCACCATTCCTGAAGCCCATTATTGAAGTGTGAGATTGTTTACACTCTCAGACTTTGAGTTAGTATTCTGTTTGCATTATGTTATAGTAAAGAATTGATATATATATATGTGTGTGTGTGTGTGTGTGTGTGTGTGTGTGTGTTCTTTGCACTGTTATGAAATGGTAATTTTGCTTTAATGATATTTAGATTAATTTCTTTTTGCTTTGCAATGATTCTATTGAGTTCGTGTGCATTCAAAGATTGAGCTGTCATCATCACAAATTAGAGTGAACATTTGAAGCTGTAGCATTTCAAGAAATTATAAAACTGATCTTACATCATAAATTGTGGCGATAGCTCCATTTTTTTTCTTGCTAAATTATCTGATCCTTGCATCTATATTTTGATGAGTTTACAAGAAGATGGGACATTTTTTTCCTTTTGTTCTCTCTGTACAAGTGTTACATAATCATGATAAATTTTTATTCACCAAACTTGGTTTATAATAACATGCTCTACTTGCATGCTGATTGGAATATCGATTGATGTAATTCCATTTCATCCCATTTCATCCGCTTCATTCATCTGTTTATATTTTGTTTTACTTTGTGGCCCTGTCAACTGTAAACTTCCATTATTGAAAATTGTTTATGCATATGGAAGTGAAGCGTCTGAGTTTTATTCTAGTTTTCTCCAGTTAATTATCCTATTATATGTATTAGTTTTAGTCTTCTTGTCTTCTATATTATGTTGCCATAGTTAATATGAAGTTATAAAGGAACTGAAGAATTGTTATTTGTTTCTTTTAGTTTAATAGAAAAAGGTATTCTGGATTTTTAGAATTATAGGATTGCCAGGGTTTCTAATGAGTTTTAAGGATTATATTAAAGCTTGAGACCTACATGCTCAATTGTTTAGCCCGTTTTTAACAACTACTATTTTCTAATGATACCCTTATTTTTCTTTCAGGAAGTTCATTAAGTCATTCATCCAAGGTTTTCTACCTGGGATTGCTTTGAAGCTTTTCCTCATTGTTCTACCAGCAATATTGATGCTTATGTCCAAATTTGAAGGCTTTATATGTACATCAGCTCTGGAAAGGCGATCAGCTGCTAGATATTATCTTTTTAACTTTGTCAATGTATTCCTTGGGAGCATAATCACCGGAACTGCATTTGAACAACTAAATTCTTTTATTAAGCAGTCAGCAAACGAGTATGCTATTCTCACAGATGCACCATTATTATTCTTGCTCAGTTCCTTGTCTATTTTTGGCATTGCAGTATTTGTGTGTTTGTGTGTGTGTGTTGATATATATTGTTTTTGCTAGCATCAGTTAGTCATAGCTTCAGATTAAAAATTATTAGTAACCAGTTCCAGCTGGCTTTATCATGTCACTGTTTCATCAAAATCAGTTATTTCAATTCTGGAAGGTGTGCTCTGTGCAGTTGCACTGATAAGGCTGTAAGTTTCCAGAATAAAGTTTTGTTTTACCATTGTATATCTGCTAAGATGATTGATACAGGAAAATGGGAACCTTTAAGGCTCTATTTGGACCTTAGAAAGTAGGAGGAACAGGAGAGGAAAACGTTTAACATGACATTGCTAAAAATAGTTTCCTTCTTAAGCACTTTTTTATCATTTTCCTTCCCTTTCCCTTGGCGTTTCCAAGATCCAAACGAAGGCCAAATCAACATCATAACTCTGTCTGAACATAAAATTGAACAGCAGAGCAACAGAAACAGCCTGCAAAGTGCAATGCTCTAAACCAAGCAAAGCTGATTCTCAAATATGTTTAAAGGTAAATAGCCTAAGCTCAGGCTATATCAGGTTCAGTTGGGATCACTAGGTTGTTTGGGTTGGGTCAAGATCAACCAGCCCAAAATTGTAGCTCTTAGTAGTGTCTGGTATATTTGTCAAAACTGTGAAAACGGGGAATCAAAAGCATACCAAGCAGCTTATAGGTTATGCTTGAGGCAATCTGTTACCTGAAAATTTGTGGCCAAAGCGATGCTTGAAAGAAATTTCTACTCTGATTTATGGTGGTTCATGTGTCTTGCATTGTTCTTAGGACATGTCAGCGCAATGAAATGTCTATGGAACCTTTTTCCACTCTTAATTCTGCAATTTCTCTCAAGTTTTGTGAAGAATGTAATAATTTCCTGTTTTTTCGGCCTAACATTCTAATGAAAGTTACAGCTTTAGATAAATTGCGATGGTAGAACAAACTCCTATTCTATAGAGTTCTTTTGAGTTACGCCCCTTCATCTTTATTTATTTATTTATCTGTTTGTTTTAGGGCATTAGGTTGCTTCATCTGAAATGTATGAGAATAAGGTCTTCCTGCAGTGATTTAGTGAATATGGTTCTACTTCATTTGTTCGTGACATATCTTTTACACTTTTAACTTGACTTAATTTTGCTTGATGTTTTGCCTTATTTTAATTATCTGCCCATACGATTCAGAAATATGTAATTCTTCTACCCCATCGTAAATTGGCACCCACTTTACTCAATGCTGATTGTACGATGCTCTCTATCAAATTATAATGTGAATTTTCTTTGTGAGTGCAAAAACTTATCCTTCATGTTGCATATATTGTTTAATCAAATCTTTGTATAATGTCAGTATATGCCTTCTGAGTTTTAGATTATTTAAAGCCATTTGTTAATTTTGCAGGATTCCTAAAACAATTGGCGTAGCGATTCCTATGAAAGCAACTTTCTTCATAACATATATAATGGTTGATGGATGGGCTGGTATAGCTGGAGAGATTTTAATGTTGAAACCGCTGATTATCTATCACTTGAAGAATTTCTTCCTGGTTAAGACTGAAAAGGATAGGGAGGAGGCAATGGATCCAGGAAGTCTTGGTTTCAACACCGGCGAACCTCAAATACAATTCTATTTTTTACTAGGCCTTGTGTATGCTGCAGTGACGCCTGCTCTACTTCCTTTCATAATAATTTTCTTCGGCTTTGCATATCTTGTATTCCGTCATCAGGTAAAGAGTGACATTTTGATTTATCAAATCTTTTATATAAAGGATAATTTGGATCTTGACTCTATAGTGCACAAACATTCTTATGCATATTGTAGAGTGAGACACTAAGAATCCTACAATTGAAATGCAAATAATAGTGGGTCTGACCTAAGAGAAGACTTGAAAGGCTAAGAATTAGTATTAGAGGTTGTTTGGGAAATTCCCAGACCCAGTCAGCAAAGTATAAAGCTTATCAGGATGTATATTTTCAGCATTTGGTATTTCACATCATTTTAAAAATGCACTGAATAGCTGTTGAAACTCAAGCAAACTAAATGCTTTATTGTACTAAAAATAGAGATGATATTGCTAGTGACCTTGACCTGATCCATTTTGGGAAATTCCCTACAGGCCCTTATTGATTGATTTGGTACCATAGATAATCTTACTTGGGGCTTTCATATTTGTTGATAAATGGTAGCTTGTTAGTAGAGGTACTGGGTAAATGTCCAGATGTTGGGGGTGGGTCAGGATATTTTTCTTACCTTGACCTGATCCATTTTGGGAAATTCCCTACAGGCCCTTATTGATTGATTTGGTACCATAGATAATCTTACTTGGGGCTTTCATATTGTTGATAAATGGTTGATAAATGGTAACTTGTTAGTAGAGGTACTGGGGTAAATGTCCAGATGTTGGGGGTGGGTCAGGATATTTTTCTTTGCACAAGGAAGTAGATTGATATTCCTTTGAAATATATATATATATATATATATATATATATATATATATATATATATATTTTACCTTCATGGATGTAATGTTATGAAATTTTTGTTTCTGGCTCTAGATTAAAAAGTAATAGATTTGTTTAACACATCTCTTGTGGATATGATGAGCTTCCTGAGAATATGCCTCTTGTAGTTGTGTGCAATCTCATAAAGTTTTTCTTAATAGAGTTAAGATCTATCTGATGCAAGATAGCTTGTCCAACAACAATTAAAGTTAAAAACATGCATAAGTAATTATTATACAAGCCAAGCGAAAAAAAAGAAAAAAAAAAGAAAGGAATTATGTCTTACTATATTGCATGCAAGACATTTGTCTAGAAGAGCTGATTAGGGGCAAGTATTTGGAAATTGACTCTGGTTGAATAGTTAGCTTTACTTTTTGGAAGCCTCATACATGGACCTCTAACTACTAGTTGTGTTCATTTAAAAATGAGAAGGATCTTGATTGAACCTTTTTTTCCAAGGTTTTGACTGGCGTCTGCCCAATTTAGCCTTTTGACAACATGAAAAACCCCATTGTTCATTGACAACATGAAAAAACCATTGTTCAACCATTGACAACGCACAGAATCCTAACGACACAGACAGTGTTGCTGTAAAAGTCTCCGACTTTTTTTTGGTGTGCAAACTGGTCCATGGTGGTTGGGTACCACATATCAGTCGATGTTCCTAAACACATACACTTCAGGGTACTTCCAAGTCAGGGGGTTTTCAGATACAAGATAATTTAAAAGACACATACTTAACAGCTTGTTCATATGCTGCCATCGTGTAGATTCAAAGTCAACTTTTTAAAGGAGGTAATTAACTTGAAATACGAGTTTTCCATCAGGAAACAACTTCCATAGAAGAAATGGGAGTATTAACTGTAATTGTTGCTGCTGAAGATATGGTTGTGTAATATTTTTGAAGGATATGATTGCCACTCCAATAATAGAGCCTTATGGAAACAAAATTTTGGAGACCTGTTCCTGAAAAAACACATTTAACAGTTTTTTAAGATCCCATGCGTTCACTATCTCAAGTTTCCATAATTTTTAATGTAGCACAACACTTTTAGCATTTTCTCATTGATAAATTCTTGCATGAAAAGGTAAAATCCCTAATCTGAATCACTTGCTGCATATGAGTTATGAGAATAACCTGCCTTCCAAAAGTTATCCAGTTTTCCTTCATTTGGAATCTGGAGTCTACATTTATTCTTCATGGAAGTTTGTTACTTTACAGGACATCTCTTTATTGTCTATACTCTAGAGTCTACACTTATGCCATTTCTTTTCATGAAATTATGGTGGCATAACTGTTGCTATTCATGTTTTCAGAATAGCCCCACATTGGGCCCCCAATTATTTGCACTTTGATTGAATGCCAGCACTTTCCTTTGGATGTGTAAATTAATTCTTTCTTAAAGAGTTATCGTATGATAATGCAGATCATAAATGTTTACAACCAAGAGTACGAGAGTGCTGCAGCATTCTGGCCCGATGTCCATGGACGTGTCATCACTGCATTGGTTATCTCACAGTTGTTACTAATGGGATTGTTGAGTACAAAAAGCGCTGCTCAGTCAACACCGTTTCTCATAGCACTTCCAGTACTAACCATATGGTTCCATAGGTTCTGCAAAGGCCGTTATGAACCTGCTTTTGTTAGATATCCATTACAGGTTTGTAGGAATCCACGATGTGCAAAGTTGATGCTTTCTTATCACTCGAGTAATTTTACAAATCAGTTATCGTTACATGATAGTTATGTAGATATTATGAATATGATAACAACAATACTATGCAACTATAGATTAAGATTTTATAATATATCAAAATTCCTTGAACTGTGGTATAATGAAGTAATGTTTTGGTATTAAATTTAGACGATGTGCGTTTCACATGTTTGTGCATGTGTGTTCTTGTCTTCTTAGCCACTTATTCTGTCAATTTTTTTTTCTTCCTTGAAAGTTTGATGCTATTATAATGTATGCTGCCTGCTAGTTTTGTTGATCATCTCACTGAAACTTGGTTTAAGTAAAAGCTAAATATATTTTGGCTGTGGAGCTGTCAACTTCATTTCACAAGTTCTTTTACATAGAGATCGTGATGTGTCTGCAACAAAAATTGTATATTATTTGACGACATGTTTAGAGTTGCAACCCTTTGTCTTCTTTCTATTTGATCTCCTCTAAAATATGTTCTGACTTTTAGATTTTGAATTTGAAACATGTGGATAACATTTTTCTCTTTATCTAGGCATTAAGGACACAGTACTTAGAAATAATCTATACATTGTATGTCAATTTGATCCTTGGCCTAGAATACAACAGCATTTAAATGTGAAATAGATGTTTTATACATTTGGGACACATTGAATGTCAAAAGAACTTGGTTCCCTTTGGCAAACAAATCTCGAAGGCACAATTTGCTTTCTAGAAACATTAAAATATATGGTAATATGATTGTTATTCCATGATTCTGTTGGTTATTGAAAACAAAACATTGAGTTCAGAATCAGTATTTTGGGTTTTGTGAAGCATAATTGCAATAAATATTTGGCTCTAGCCTGTCACAATATTTGAAGCCTAGAGTGATGATTTTTGTTGTTGCAATGCCGATTGGTGAAACATGGGAGCATCAAATCTTTTTGCATTCTTTGAATGTTTAGAAAATCTGTTGAACAATATCAATTATATGTCGGAGGATAATTTCCATAATAATGCCAACCGGTTGCTACTAATTGCCATTGTCTTTGGGAAAAAGTTCTGTTTCCATTTTGTTTTATAATTTGTTTATTCCTTTTTCTTGTTTGTCCACACTTCGGGGCGCACTCATAACTTAAAATTGTTACTCATTGTTTTTTCTCATGTTGTGGGTTTTAGGAGGCGATGATGAAAGATACCCTGGAACGTGCTAGGGAACCAAACTTGAATCTGAAAGGCTACCTTCAGAATGCTTATATCCATCCAGTTTTTAAAGGCGACGATGACGAGGAGGAAGAGGAAGCTGCTGAGAAGTGGGAACATGAGAGCGTGCTAGTCCCGACAAGGCGCCAATCCCGAAGGAACACACCATTGCCCAGTAAAGTTAGTGGTTCATCCACACCCCCATCTTTGCCTGAGGTTGTTCAGGAACATTCACAACCTTAAAAGTCTTGGGTATGATACTTGCATCTCAGTGTACATTTGACCCTTAGTGTAACGTGTTTCAGAGGAAGATGGCAATAAAAATTAAACAACGAAAATTAGTGTAGTTTGTTATAGGGAGAGGAGGGGATACTTCTGGTCTTCAAAACTCGCCAAGAAAGCAAGTTCTGGATTTAGCGGCGGTCGGGCAAAAGGTACTTATGTAATGAATTCTGATATACTAGAGGCTGCCAAAAGGCAGAAATCATGTGAAAATTTGTATTTGATTTTTTTTTTCTTGAACTGGTTTGTACATGGACAAATACATCTATTATCACCAGTGAAAGAACAGTTTATTGATGATGTAAAGGGTGAAAATGCTAGTTGTGTTGTTTGATCCATGTAGGGCTTTTGGTTTTGCAATCTGTCACTGCAGGCTTTGGTTAATGGTCATTGGGGTCACTTGTAGTTTTGCAACCAAACATAGCATGTCAATGCCATGTAATGTAAATGGCATGTAATGTAAATGGTCAATATAAGTTGGTCAGTTCTGAGATATGAGAGGCGAGTAGTGTTGCTACTCCTGTATTGAGTTACCAGGGTACGACCGAGTTAATAACTCGGTGGTAAACTATGGATGGTTGAAAACTTTAAAAGTGAGGTGGAGAAAGGATCACGAATATAACAGTTGTTAATTCCTGTGTTAGAATGGAGAATTTTTTTTTTTTTTTTAATACAGGTATCGTGGCCAGGTTGCGTGCACCAAACTAAATCTTGCACCCTGAATAAGGCTTTCAAAATAAGATTTGGGTCTTACGATCCGTGACCCCGAATATTAGTAGTTAGTGAGAGTTGAACCCAGAATCAAGAGATTTGATACGCTCTTAGTTCTGTTTGCTTAACTACCAAGTTACTCAGCTTTAGGTTATGAAACATCATATTCTCCTATCAAAAGATTTCTCTTGAAAGTAAAAAAAAAAAATGGCACTAAGTCAATAAATTATTGGTATGTCCATTAATAAATTTGACGTGATATTACCGTATCAGCATAGGAAGTATTGCCATATTAGTATAATATAAATGCAATCATTAATTAGATAAATCTATTTCTATTTTCAATGAGAAAGGGTAAAATAAATATAAAATTACCAAATCTATCATGGCCCATGCCCAATCATTCCCTTTTATTAAATATATAAATAACCAAGACTCAAGATAAAAATTTAAAAAAAGGAAAAAAACAAAAAAACAAAAACTGTTTGCTTTTATTTTGACATTCTTGGGAAAGGGATTGTCTATGGAAAGTGACAAAGGGGCAGGGGCAATCCTGTGGGCACAGGGCAATAATCTTTTTCTGCGAAGAAACCAGTATGGAAAAACTAAGGGCGCCCTTGTTATAAACAAACCATTAAGCACACAAGTTTCCATAAAAAGAAAATACTTTTTATATTTTAAAAACAAAAAAAGAAAACACTCTTTCCATTTTTCCAAATAGAAAAATATGCAGAGTTGACAATCCAACCCTTATCCAATGATGTATCTTTTATACCAATTACCAAAATAAGAGATTTTTTAGGGCAAATCGTGAGTTTAAAAGTGGATTTAAATTCATTTATTGAATTCAAGTGCAAAAAATCTTGTTCCAACTGTGGGTTTAAAGTGAATTTAAAATAAATTAGATTTAAAATTTGAATCAAAGTTTAGATGGGTTCATTTTTCTCTCGGATATAAAAAAGTGCTTAGTAGCCAAAAATCGGACCCCCTTATCATTGGAGCTTTTGGATTCAAATAACTATTTATTTCACTGTAGCATATTCAAAAATTGAATTTGAATACGAAAAAATGGATCAAACCATTGGATTTGCTCTTAAAAGCCTTAGAAATATCTTGAAGCTCATTCTTTGAGCACTTTGCAGTTTTTCCTTTGATCTACCTTATTGAGAAGGAAGAGGTAGAAACTTCAAGCAAATTCATCAATCAACTTAAGGTAATATTATTTTAAATATGAATATTTTTTTTCTTCTTTGTTTTGTTTATATTCTCAATTTGAAGTATATAAAAATGCATTAATACTCATACTCATTTATTAATATTCGAGAATTAGGATAAGAAGAGATTTATTTTGAATTATATATATATATATATCCATTAATTCATGACATAAGCATTTCATACCAAGATCGAAATTCAAGGATATTTTTAATATAATATACAAATTAATTTATAAAATATAGTATATATAAAATTGAATTTCATTGTATAAAAAAATCTAAAATCACATGCCCAATAGAAGTCATAAATGTTATGGGCTTTATTGCTTGCTTCTCCATCAATTTAAGACTTCTACTAGTATAATAAAAATGGATAAAAATTTGAGACTTATCCCCAATCTAATAGTATCATTACTATTTTAATTATATATATATATATAAATGAGGTTGAATCATATCTCTCTCTCTCTCTAGAATTGGTGATGTTGACTTTGTTTAATGAGGACTTGCAGTTCAAGCAAAGAAGTCTTATTGGGTGGGTTTTGTAGACACTTGATAGTAATTAACACTTCTATATATGTATATATATATATTTTTGGGTAATAATATATGTATTTACTTTATAGATCCAGACATGTAACAACTTGAGGTAGAGACATGTTACTTTTGGAATATATTTTACTTTTGGAGCATATATGTTCTTGAAGACCATCAAAATAAAGTAACAATTTAAGGTATACACATGTTAGTTATATACTTTCATGTTCACGTGTCACAATTTTAACTTAACTTTTCAAAATTTTATGCTTATTCGCGTCGGTAGTGAAAACTTTATATTAAATGTAAGATGTTTCTGCTGGTAAATTTTTTTGATGGTTGTAGTATGAATTCAAATTTTACCTGTTGTGTAATTCATAAGTGCAGTACAGTTTATATCTGCTTCCTCCTCGTTATATGTTTGGATTGGAATCAATGGGAGTCGGCCGGTCTAATTCCGGGGAAAAAAAAAAAATCATTCAACCCAATACTTGTCGAGAGTATATTGGAGAGAAGATGGATAGGTTGTACTAAACGCGACTCAATTCACGCGTGGGATTAAACTCACTGTAACAGATATAGATGTATGTAAAGACCACATACTATATTTAAGCATAAGACCAACCTGGTAGCTGTGACTTGGACGTAGCCTTGTTGTGACCCAAAACATATCCGTTTCCTTCCTCGGAACTGATGTTACTGAACAATTGTGTAATTCCCTCTTTGGTTTGGATTCTCTCTCTTCTTTCTCTCTCTATATCTCTATATCTCTATATCTCATGCCTTCCTTCTTTGTAATTTCAGAATCTTGATAATATGGAAAGCATCTCTATCAGATCTTGGGTGTCATTGATTCCTTGATTTTCCGCCCAAAAATCGATATAACATTGGCTGTGTAAAAAAAAAAAAAAAAAAATTTATCAATTCCCAGCTTCGAGACGTTTGAGATTTCAATGATCAGGTGAGTCCGAGTCCTTCATTCGTTAATCTATTTATCGTTTCAATTGTTTATAAATTTTTTATTTCAATGTGATAAGTTGTTGAATCGGTCTGTTTATCGTTTCGATTGTTTATAAACTTTTATTTCATTGTGATAAATTGCCGAATCGTTTTGCGTTTTCGATTTTGTAAACCCTAAATTCATTGGGTTTTCTGGGTATTTTGTTCTAGCTCATGCATGTGGAAAGGACGGTCAAGGATTGACTTTGAGTCAACCCAACTGTTATAGTCTTCTGGGTATTGGCTTTTAGCTCATGTTTTTGTATGGTTTTGGCATTATGTATATGAATCACATTTGTAGAGGAGATAATGCAGTTTGAGAGAATTTTATTGATGGGGCATGAGTGAATGCTTGATCATGGGTTAGTTCTATCAATGCTTGTTGAAATAACCATTTTTCTTCTTTTTATTGAAGTTATATTGTATCTTTATAAGTTGAATTATATGTATAATAACATATAACTATATAAGCATACTTCTGATTTGGGTTTTGATTCTAGGCTACCCACAACCTCATATGTGAGATCATCATTATTTATTAATCAAATCCATATTTTTCTCTATTTTATTTATCGCAAGAAGGCACTGTGGTCAATGGTCTTCCCATTTAATCTGTATGTTGCATCCAAGATGGAATCATTTGCAGTATAATTGTATTTTGATCATTAAAGTCAATATTTTTCTCTATATTGTTGTTTCAAGAAAACAGTATGGTCATGGTTGATGCTTTTTTGGTGACCATGATGACTTATTTTCTAAATTCATCTAATTTGAACTTTGAAGCTGGTGCTTAGCTAAAGTCTATCCTTTTTCTGTCTGCAGTGAAAATGGCAGTTTTGATTGTGAAGCAAGAGGAGCTAAATCGTTGTATTAATAACAAAATGCAAGACATCCGGAAATCCTCAAATGGGCTTGCGAAAAAAAGAAAAATTCAAGAACTAATGGAAAGTGAAGAGCAAGTAGTGTTTAAACAAGAAAAAGAGAAGGAGGATGTGGAATGGTCGCCAACTAGTATAAATGCTTCATCTAAGAGAAGAAAGATAACTCGAGAAACTAAATGTCCAAATGGTCAAAGAACTCCAAAGAATCCTCGGAGTACCTTAAAAAGGAGTGATAGTTTTGAAGATGAATTTTCTGAGGATGAATGGGAAGTAGATGAAGAAATAATGTGTTTGGTCAAAATGCGATCACGGAGCAAAACTCAATATTCGGATGGTGGGAAGATGAAAAGATGCTCAAGATATGCAAAGGAAAAAAATCTGAAGTCTAGGCATTCCCCTCATTCTTCCTCATCATCTTCTTCTAGATCACCAGTTTCTGCCTCAAACAGTGATGGTAACAGCACTGAGAAATGTTCAGCAAGGAATATGAAGGTTAGGAATTTTGCTTATTCATGTTTCTCCTGCATTTAAATTTTATTTTTCCATGGTATAAAATGTTTATGTCAGGGACTATTGGGTACAGAACTCCCAAAAAAAAAAAAAAAAAAAGACACCAGAAAAAGAAGAAGGAAAAACTGTTATTTTACTGAAGGATATTATAACTGTTGTTTTAACCAGAATGGACAAGAGCACTTGAAGTGTCATCAGTGTATGAGAAACGATAGGAGAATTGTTGTTCCTTGCACGAAGTGTAGACAGAAATTATATTGTATCCGCTGTATCAAGCAGTGGTAAGCTTCCTTACCTATATTTCACTTTTCTTTAGATGGTGTGCTTAATTCTTTTTTCCTTTTTTTTTTTTTAAATTATGAAAAACTGCATGCATTATTTCATTAGTTGTGTTTCTTGCATAAATAGGTACCCTAACATGTCAGAAGAAGATATTGCAGAGCTTTGTCCCTTTTGCCGTGGAAATTGCAACTGCAACATGTGCTTGCATTCTAGTGGGAGGATTATGGTTTGTTTTAATCTTACTATACTGAAAATGCCTTTAGAAATTTATTTATTTGTATTGATTGTTCAAGTTTTCCCCCTCCAGACATCAAAGAGGGACGTCACTAATAATGAAAAGGTTCAGCATCTTCAGTATTTGATCAACTCCCTCCTTCCCTTTCTAAAACAAATTCTTGAAGAACAAACTCAGGAGACAGAGATTGAGGCTACTATTCAAGGTATATATTCTTTTGACTTTTGGAACAAGTTACTGTTTCAAATTTATTATTTGTTTCTCACAACAAACTCATTTATAGGGATACCGTCTTATGAAATTGAAATACAAGAGTCCCTTTGTAACAACGATGAGCGTGTCTATTGGTAAGCCTATTTTTTAACTTAATAGTAGGTATGTTATTGTATTTATTGTTCAGCAAAAACTTATCTTTTCCTTTTCCTGCTTTGGAGCAGCAACAATTGTGAAACTTCAATTGTTGACCTTCATCGAAGCTGCCCAGAATGCTCTTATGAACTATGTCTCAGTTGTTGCCGAGAGATTCGCAAAGGAGATCTTTTCAGAGGTGGTGAAGTGGCTTTCCAATATGTGAATAGAGGCTATGACTACATTCACGGTGGAGATCCTAGTGCAGAATCTTGTTCTCTGGAAATTTCTGAGGGCCATGTTGAGCCATTGATTGAATGGAATGCGAATGATAATGGAAGTGTTACCTGTGCTCCAAAAGAGATGGGTGGATGTGGTATCAGTGTATTGGAGCTCAAACGTATCCTTCCAATAGATTGGATTTCAAACTTAGAAGCGAGGGTAGAAGAAATAGTAAAGAATCCTGGAACTAAACAAACAAATTCTAAGCGGGAGAGTTACAAAAATGGCTCTGAGATGTTACGAAGAGCGGCTTCTAGAAAAGGTTGTAATGACAACTACTTGTATTGTCCTGCTTCAGGGAACATTCTGGAGGATGATAAATTGCTGCATTTCCAGAGGCACTGGGCTAATGGTGAACCAGTGATTGTTCGAAATGTTCTTGATCAAACAACTGGGTTAAGCTGGGAGCCAATGGTTATGTGGCGTGCTCTATGTGAAAATATAGATCCAAAGATCAGTTCAAAGATGTCTGAAGTGAAGGCTATTGATTGCCTTGCTGGTTGTGAGGTTAGTTCATTCTTTCTTGATATTTTCCCTTACATATTTCATCCCAGGGCTTCTGGTTAATACCATCAGTCTGACCCAAAATGCATAAGCATCCATTTTTTTAAAATGAGTTTCAAACTTTTTAATCCCTATATATTCAAACTCGTGTCTTGTTCTTAATGCAAAATCTTATGCCTATTTGGAATCTCAACTGCAAATCACGATTTCTGCATTTGCAATCTAGGTATTGAGCCAATTCTTGGTTTGATAGTTCTTTTTGGCAAAACACATGAAGTGTTTGATCGCTTCACATTTTTCATCTTATATATATGATGCAATACCACTTTGAATTTCAATTGCAAATTATCATTCTTTTCATCGTTTCATAATATATGTTTTATATTTAAACTAGTGTTTTCTTCTTTAATATTGTACTCATTAGCTCATATTCTGTTATAATATGCAGGTGGAGATCAATACTCGCTTATTTTTCAAAGGCTACACGGGAGGGAGGAGATATGAAAACTTCTGGCCTGAGATGCTCAAGCTAAAGGACTGGCCCCCATCTGACAAGTTTGAGGATCTCTTGCCACGCCATTGCGATGAGTTCATCAGTGCATTGCCATTTCAGAAATATACGGATCCTAGGGCTGGTTTCCTGAACCTTGCTGTAAAGTTGCCATCTAGTGTCATTAAACCAGACTTGGGTCCAAAAACATATATTGCTTATGGGGTATCAGAAGAGCTTGGAAGAGGAGATTCCGTAACTAAGCTTCATTGCGATATGTCTGATGCGGTATGCTTTCAAAATCTGACGTTGTATTTGGTATGATGCTAACTTTGTGATGTGACAAGCTATGCTACTGCTTCTCTTTATGTTATGGGAAAACCATATTTGTGCTTAATCAAACTATAAATTTGTTTTGACAAATGCATGAAGCAATAGGTGCTATATTTGGTGAAGACAATCATATGTCTTGGTCTGCATGCTGTGATTTCTCCAGGTGTTGGTCTGTCCATAAAGCAAACTCATGGCAATGTGTGGCAATTCATGAAAATTTAAGCTGGAAAGCAGATATCCGACAATTTATTAAATCAACTGTCCAATTTCCGTTTTTGATTTGGATTCAACGAGGATATGGTAAATTCTTTGTTATGTTATATTAATGGACAGTTTGGATTGCCTAAAGACTGACCATTCAGTGATATTCCTCTGAAAGTGCCTAGATAATCCAGTTTTTTAGCTTATAAAAAAAAGGAAACAAAGTTATTTTTTCTTGAATGGTGAGCATCTTTCTCATTGTGTACATGAGATCTGCTTGTGCAGGATTTATATGATGTGTTTTCTCATTATTATATCCTTGAATATCTATTTATTTATTTTACCTAATGTACATCCTCCTAAATTTTAATTGCTGTAGGTGAATATATTGACACACACTGCAGAAGTAGTGTTAGATGAGGAGCAGCGCTCTGCAGTTGAAAGATTAAAAAGAAAACACAGAGCTCAAGATGAAAAAGAAAGTTTAGAACGAGAGAAGATTGAAGATCAACTCGCAAAACAACTTGGTTGTGGTATCAGCAAACAAAAAGAAGACTTGACTGTCTCAGAAGTTAAAAGCCAAGATAATGAGGTTGATGTTCCATTTACATTCTATGGAGAGGGGGCAGCCATTACTTTAAGCAAGAACCCATCTGAAACTAATGAACTAAGTATAGATTTGGTAGAAGAGCTGGAAGAAGGATCTACTTTTCCTGGTTTCCCCCCTGAAGGAAAGACAGAGGAAACAGGTAGTGCTCTGTGGGATATTTTCAGGAGGGAAGATGTACCCAAGTTACAGGAATATCTCACAAAGCATTCGAAAGAATTTAGGCATACCTATTGTTGTCCAGTAGAACAGGTAAATTTGTAACAGTCTCAAGTTTCCATTAAGCTATGTCAAATATGCTCTAGGATTTAAAAGCCTCTCATGTTTATGATTAGGTCATTCATCCAATTCACGACCAATCTTTCTATCTAACTTTGGAGCACAAAAGGAAACTAAAGCAGGAATTTGGTAAGTATATTAACACGAAACAATATTGTTATAGTACTCCATGGATACTCAAGAAACTTACTGGATCATTATAAACTTTTCAGGAGTTGAACCATGGACATTTGAGCAAAAACTTGGCGAGGCGGTGTTTATTCCTGCTGGATGCCCCCATCAAGTCAGAAATCTCAAGGTAATATTTTGTTGTCGATTTTTCCTAGACTTCAGCTGTGGTTGTCTTGTTATTTGAATATTATGTGGACTTCGAATTTTTTTCCTTGTCTCTGCTTGCAGTCATGTACGAAGGTTGCTGTGGACTTTGTATCTCCTGAAAATCTCCATGAGTGTATCCGATTAACGGAGGAGTTCCGGCGGCTACCAAAGAACCACAAGGCCAGGGAAGACAAACTAGAGGTAACTCATTTTCTCTGAGTTTGCACTTTGCATAAGCTGCCGATTCATGTTCACTTTTGAACTCTCTAGGTGGGTTATTTCTTCTCTTGAACTGGTTTTTTTTTTTGGGTGGAACAGATAAAGAAAATGATTCTGCATGCAGCCCACCAAGCTGTTAAAGATTTAGAAGAGTTGAAATCTGCTCAAAATTGAGTCATCCTGGGAAGCTGCTGCTACAAGAGGACATTTTGATTAAAGTTTTAATATTTTGCTTCATTTGATCATCAGGGGCTGCTGAGATCCTTGGGTCCTGTTTTAATTTGTACATAGGCCCAGGGAGTTTTTGTAAATTAATGGTAGCCTTCATTGGAGATTTTAGGGCCCTCTTAATAATCACAACTAGTTAGCAGGTACTTCTTTAGTTTTTTGGGGTGATTTGGATATTTTGACATAAAAAAGATTTACATTTCCTGGATGTGTCACATTGAACTCTTTAATTGAATGAGCAGGATAGAAAAGATTAAGTAATAGAAAATGACTGGTAACTTGATAACAATCTATAAATACACATGACTTTCTTTCTGGTTACCAACTGGGCCAGTCCATATGGCTTAGAATCTATAGATTTTGGCTATGTGAAATTGGTTGAATCCATGGTTAGATTTGTGGGACTGAATGGTTTGAGCTTGGTCATGGCTTTTTCTTTATGGTTTCATGGTATGATGCTTCTTGTACCCAATCAGAAATCCATTAAAAAAACAAAACAAACAAGCAAACAACTAAAACAGGCGGAAAATAATTAAAGGGTCAGGCAGCTTAGGTGAATCGAAATGCATTAAAAAAACAAAACAAACAAGCAAACAACTAAAACAAGTGGAAAATATGCAAAATCGAATATAGGATAAGTATTTTAAGAAATCGACCGTTAGATTAGATGTTAAATATATATATATATAAATGCAAAAAATCACAATGGTCGAATGGCTGGTTATTCAAAAAACAGACTGAAAATTTGTGAGTTTCTTTAAGTTTATGTAACAACTATGGCATTTTTAAAAATGTGGTCGTTGAATCAATGTGATTTTTGGTATAAGAAAAACAACCAAACCAACTATCAGTTTCTCATAACACATATCCTAGGTTGAATTTTGCAAACAATGTGACAAATCAGGATCATTAGAACTTGACCCATAATTAATAGGGAAAATTACCGATCGACCTCCTATATTATTAGCGAAAAATATTTTGCACTCCTGAACTATCAATTATGACACATTAACCCTTGTACTATCAATTTGCGATAGATTGCACCTTTCTTTCAGCTAACCGAACATCCATTTAATAGATATAAAATAAAATGTGCTCACGTGAATAGTATTTTGATATTTTCTCATCACATTAAGTGAAGGTACGAATACACATGACTTTCTTTCTATTAAAGAGACATTTGATAAGTTGACAGAAGGGTGTAATCTGCTATCTGTTAAAGAGATGTCCAATTAATTAATGAAAATGTGAAATTTGCCGCAAATTGATAGTACAGAAGGGTCAATGTGTCACAATTTATAATCTAAGGGTTAAATATTTTTCACTCGGAGTACATGATATCAATCTATAATTTCCCCTGATTAAAATGAGCAAAATTCATGAAAACATTACAATCTTCAATTTGTGTTCTTGTTCTGTTGCAAGAGCGCCTGCCTCTTCTTTTAAAAGAGATTAGGGTCCTATTTTCTTCCAAGATTTTGGGGCCCAAAGTGGCAACATAATTGGATTACCCTCAGGACTGACCCTACGGTAAGGTAGGACTTCTATATTAAGGGACTTGAAACTCAACTAGAAGTCAGTAATATATTGGTCTCCGAGCATACATATCAATCCAACGGTCAATATTACGAACTGTTATCTAAAACTGGCCATATGAAGGCGACCTGACGCAACTTTGCGTCAGGTTGCAACTTTGCGTCATGAAGCGACCTGACGCAAAGTTGCATCAGGTCGCCTCCATATTGCCAATTTTAGATGACATCTTGTAAAACTGACAGTTGGATTAGATGTCCCTCTTCTATATGTCATATCTGCAAAAAATAACAGTGATCTGACGGTTGGTTTTTTAAAAAACTGACGTTAAAAAGTGGTGATATTTTGAAGAACAAATAAGTTGCATATTTTCATAATGACATTTTTCAAAAACCAACCGTCGAATCACTATTATTTTTTGCAAGCATGACATACAGAAGAGGGGCATCTAATCTAATAGTTAGTTTTACGAACTATCATATAAAATTGGCCACATGGAAGTGACCAGACATAACTTTCCGTCAGGCTGGCCTAATAATAGCATTAGTGTGTATATATATATATATAGAGAGAGAGAGAGAAATGTTCTAGTCAGTTATACCTTACTTTAACTAAAATCAACTAAGAAATCCTACAATAAATCATGCATTAAGTGAATAGATGGAGTACCTTATTCGCCTGATCTGTATCAATGTGAGACAAGATGGAGTACCTTATTAAGCTAATCTATATATCAACTTTACCCATCATTACAAAGCCTTGCACATATTAGTATGTTTCCCCTACTAATAAGTTGATAGCTTCTATCAATCTCTTCAACAACAATAACCTCTAAAATTAAGATATTAGGGCTTTCTTGGCATTAAATAATGTCAATCCCTCAAATTAACATCTTTTCAACTATAATCTTGTACTCATAACCTTGTAACCTGATGGCATGTATCCTCGCTTTTAGAAAAGAGATATCGGATTCAAGCACATGAAAATGCATCCATAGCCACTTGTTAGTAGTGGTATTTTGGCATAAAATAATGCAAATCCCTCAAATTACCTCTAAAAGTAAGATATCAGGGCTTTCTTGGCATAAAATAATGTCAATCCCTCAAATTAACAAATTTTCAACTCTTGCATCGATGGCTTTGTAATCTAACGACATGTATCCTCGCCTTATGGAAAGAGATATCGAATTTAAGCACATAAAAGTGCATTCATGCACACTTGTTAGTAGTGGTACATACTTTGGGGACATGGATAGCTTCTATTGTTTTGGCAATAATAAAAATTAAAAATAAAAACTACAATCTTGCAAGATAGAATAGTTGATCTTAGTACTTACACTTAAAAAAATGAAAGATGTCAAATTTGACTCGCCTGATGCAGAATTGACAGTGGCCTGATGCAGAATTGACAGTGGCCTTACCCGTATCAGAGGATTGGTAGAGTCAAAAGTCCATATTCTTCAAAAAAGAATATGATTTTTTTTTTTTTTAAGAATTAAGAGACTAGTTCCCTTCACCTTTCTTCATAATATGCCCAAAAAACTTGCAACTCTGATGGATGTCTTACCCTCCTCACTTGTCCTTGGGAAAGAGATGCTTGGGATCCTCCACTCTTGAGAAAAACTTTTTCACCCCTTTTCTCTTCTTCCTCATCACCTTTCCAAATGATTCACACAAAGAAATAAAGGAGAAGCAGCCTTATATAGTCACATAGTTAATCCATTAGGGTTTCCAATGACTTTGTGGAATGACGAAAACACCCAACCCTTTCCCTAAATTACAAGGAGATAGTCCTTCCTATTTTCTCGGATTGACAGCTATGTTTATTTGAATATACTGTTGACCAAATCAATAAGAATCCAAGTTTGATTTGGTAACTTATTCAAATCTCTACCGAAATTTCAAACCCTTATCATGTTTTCCAATCTAACAAACCCTGATTTAGCAAAATTAGCTTTTGAAGATTCTTTGGATATCCTTTTTTTAACTTTTACCCTTTCCCTATTACAACTCAAATTCAAATACCCTCTTTAACTTTGTTCATGCTTGATGGCAGGTATTTACCACCTAATATTTTATTTTTGTTTTATATATAAAAATGTTATTTAATCATTTATTGTAATCATGGAAGGTGCCAGCTAGCCTGCTGGTAAAGTCTCTTAGCAGAGACCTAGGTTTGAGTCATGCCATCATCAGGATGGAGAGGGTTTAGGAAAAAAAGAGGGCTATTTCATATTGTGTAGCTCAAAAGCCCAATAGGCTATTTGAAAAAAAAAAAAAAAAAAACATTTATTGTAATCATCTTTAATTTTTCATCTTAACGTGCTCATATGATTGGCAATGGACTAACATCTTAAACATACTTGATGTTGAACCCACACTCCTGACTTCAACCATGGGAAAGTACATCATAGTAAAAAATAGAGGATAATTAAAATGAGTGGTTAAATAGCATTTTGTTCTCTTAATAATTAATAAATAAATATATTCCTAATAGATAGGAGTAACTCTAATGAAGGAAAATAATTTCATACGATTTAGGTGACATTTGGCGTAGCATTTGGGAGGGTTCAAAATGGCTGTGAAGAAAAAAAAGTGCTTGGTTGGTATATCAAAATTGATTTTGGGAAAAAACTCATCTCCTAGAAATCTATTTGATGAAGGCTACTTAAGTTAGCTTTTGAAAATCAAATTCTTGAGAAGTTAAGGTTCACTACATTAAAACCTTTAAAATCCAATTTTACTCTTATAAAGTAATATTTTATATCTATCTTATTGCATTGAAAACCACATTCCTCATGAAAATACTTTCACTAAAGTTTTTTTTTTTTTTAAAAAAAAAGCCTTAAAACTTAATTATATCCTCATAAAGAAATATTTTATATCAATATTACCCTCGTTCTAAAATTACAATCTTATAACACTTGTAATCTTAAATTTTTTTAACAAAACTAATATTAATAATACTTACCAATCATCTTTACTTTTTGTTTAATGCCTTTCTAAAAAGTCATGGTTAGAAATCATTTCCTTTCAAATGACTTTTTAAAATGAATAGTCCTGTCAAATGCAACTTTAATCATGTGCGACTGAGATGTACAGGTGCAAATTAGTACCATTAAGAATTAATTTTTTTTTTTTTTTTTTTTTTTAATACAACATCAAAATATCAACTATAACAAGAAAAATGTTACTAACCCAAGGGTGGATAGCTTAGTGGTTGAGCAAGTAGGGACTAAGAGCGTACCAAATTCCTAGGGTGCAAGATTTAGTCTGGTGTGACAAGCTGGCCAGTATTCCTGAACAGTATTTATAAAAAAAAAAAAAAAATGCTACCATAGTATTGGATCAAAGAATGGCACCCACCACCAAATCGAGTTGGTTAGCACTCGGCTAAGACGCGCTACGGTTGTTTAAGCCCAAGCTAAAAATGGGCCAAAAAACGAGTTACCCGCCAACATTGCATTATCTTCTCTCTCTCTCTCTCTCTCTCTCTCTCTCTCTCTCACTCATCTTCAATCCTCCTCCACTCGCACTCCACACTCCAAATCCTCATTCCCTCTCTTCCTCCTTCCTCCCCAAGATGAACACACAGATGCATTCGAATATGCATATACAACTGTTCACACCATCCCCTTTCCGCCACTGTAAATTTCTACTCTCCACCCAGAAACGTCAATCGCAGAAATTCACCACCCCCATCAGAAGAATTTCGTGTGGTCTTCGAATATCTAATAGTATTAACAATAATAGCAGCAGTATTAGTAGTAAAATCACAGTAAGTGAGGAGTTGAATGAAGTTAAAGAGCAGAAGCAGTTGAGGAGAGTGTACCCTTTTCACGAAATCGAGCCCCGGTGGCAACATTACTGGGAGGTGAATCGCACTTTTCGAACCCCAGACGAAATTGATACTTCTAAACCCAAGTTTTATGTTCTTGACATGTTCCCTTATCCCAGGTTCCAATCTCTCTCTCTCTCTCTCTCTGTATTGATTTATTTCAGTATTTTCTTTAAGAATCTAAAAGCGCCATGCAATTTAATTGATAGACTCGTTACTGTTATCGGTTCTTCTTGAAAAGCGATGCCTTTTCCTTTTTAATGGGAATTATGGACATATCTCCCCTAATAAAACTACAAGATTAACAATCAGCAAAGACTTGTAGTTGGAACAAATCAATTTAAGTGGAGAATCCTTACTGAGAAAGGAAAACTGCATGGCATCATGAAGAGATACTTTAATCAATGAAAGGGTGTGGAAGAGGTTTATTCGAAGTGAAGGTTGAGGTTTTACTAGAAGCAAATGAACGCGGTTTTCTCCAGTGGAAGTGGAGCAAGTTTCCCTCTTACTTTCAACTCAGAAAAGTGAAGGGAGTATTCCAAAAATTGGTAGCATCGAACCCTATTTTTTGAGGTTGAAGAAATAGAGAAAATGGCAAAACTTAGCCCTCTTAGGAACACTCCTCCAACCATTATGGTAGAACCCCAATTGTGCAAGAACTCATTTTTTCCTATTCAAGTTTTGGATCAGCAACAATTGTGCAGCTTCAATTGTTGACCTTCATCGAAGCTTCCCGGAATGCTCTTATGAACTCTGTCTCAGTTATTGCCGAGAAGCTGCCCAGAATGCTCTTATGAACTCTGTCTCAGTTGTTGCCGAGAGATTCGCAAGGGAGACCTTTTCAGATGTCTCCAATTGAAGTTCTTTGTCTTCAAAGAAAGCCCAAGTGTTGCAGCTGTTATGACTTAGTGTAGGCACACTCTGGATGGGTCTAGAATTCAACACGGGAAACCAGCATCAAAATTAACTGTTCCCACGCTAACAATGCTAGGTTTAAGCAATTGGGATTGTGTTGGGAGTCTGGGATAATATGATATATATGTGCCTAGGTTCAATTAAGACTTGTTTTATTTAATCTTTGTGGTTTGAATTGTTGTGACCAAGGGTGTCCTGTTTGATCCATTATTGCAGTGGAGCTGGGTTGCATGTGGGCCATCCGCTTGGATATACTGCAACTGACATTCTTGCTAGATTCAAACGCATGCAAGGTTTTAATGTTTTGCATCCAATGGGATGGGATGCATTTGGATTGCCTGCAGAGCAATATGCAATTGAGGTTTGCTTTGCAATTTTGATATATTTTTACATTTTGGTCAATTAGTACGGTGCTATTTACAATTCTTAATGGTATTCCCGAATCCTGATCTTCCTGACAGACAGGAACCCACCCAAAAATCACAACATTGAGGAACATTGAACGCTTCCGCTCTCAGGTCATGACTGTCCTTTTTGTTGCTTAGTTATTTGTATTATAGTATGTGCTTTAAGGCAATTAGTTTGTCATATATTGAATGCTTCAATTTAGATTATCCACTCTAAGTCTTAATTTTAATCATGTTTCTAAACTTGCTCAAATTTATATGTAGTTCGAAGAGTTAATTTTACTTCTAGGGGAATCAAGTTTGACATGAATTAGAACTTCGAAATTTGTATACTCGTTTGTAAGATTTTGATTGAAGTTCTAAAACCTTGAGCTGATCATGAAGACGAGTGGGTCTGCCTATGAACTAGATCACAGTAAAACACAATAATTGGTAGTTAGAGGTTTTGTAGCCCCTTTTTTTACAATTAATAAGCATCATAAATGCACTCCAGTGGTTGTGGTGCTAAGTGGTTAGTTATCATGTTAGTGGGCTTCAGTACGGAGGGGCATGGCCCCCCACCCTTCAAAGTTTGGTCGCCTGTTATGGAAACTTCACTCATTGTGATTGGAGCTGTTCCCAAAGCCCTATGAAGGTATGGTGGGCTAGCTTTAGTTTTTGTGGTTAATAATATTATCTTTCTAATATCCATGTTCACTGAGTCTCACATATTGCACATTGCTTTCTTAGTTTTTCCTGTTCCTTCTTCTTTTTTTTTTTTTCCCCTAATTACTTTGGAGGCGATTCAACCGTTAGACCAACTGAGCTAGCTCCAGTGGGTTATTGATATGATTCCTTCTCAATGTATTATTATCTTATTCACCTTTCAGCTTAAATCATTAGGCTTCTCCTATGACTGGGATCGAGAAATTTCTACGACAGAACCAGAGTATTATAAATGGACACAATGGATCTTCCTTCAGCTTTTAAAGAGAGGACTGGCATATCAGGTTCAGTATTTTTTGTAGCATACACTATATTTTTCTTTCAATTCCAACTAGAAACTCGATCTGATGGTCTACCAATCATTTACTCAGGCTGAAGTTCCAGTCAATTGGTGCCCTGCTCTTGGCACTGTGTTGGCAAATGAGGAGGTGGTGGATGGTGTGAGCGAGCGTGGAGGTCATCCTGTTATAAGAAAGGTATGCTGGTTTTATGCTTTTTCATGTTGTGATAATCCTGTGTTCTAGTTACAATACTTTTTCTCTTATTTTATTTAAATTGAATGGTTTTATAATTTTACAGTGTCATTGTTTATTACCAAGCAGCCAATGCGGCAATGGATACTCAAGATTACTGCATATGCTGATCGTCTTCTGGAAGATTTAGACGATCTTGATTGGCCTGAAAGCGTAAAGGAAATGCAAAGGAACTGGATAGGAAGGTCAGGAGGGGCTGAAGTGGACTTTTGTGTTCTTGACACTGACGGACAGGAAAGAGATATAAAGATTACTGTTTATACTACCAGACCTGACACCATCTTTGGAGCAACGTATTCATCTTGCCATTTGACACTATCACCTGAATCATTTCATGTTCATGTACAGAAAACCTTGACAATGATAAGCATGGATTAGTATTTATTGTTTTCATTTGGTGTTTATATGCAGCTATCTAGTCCTGGCACCTGAGCATTCCTTGTTGTCATCATTGGTATCTGCATCCCAAAGAAAATATGTATGTTTATTTGTCATTTATACAATTCAGGTTCCTTCACCATGGATAATTAGAAGAGGACTGCTTTTGAGCACAGGTGGAGGAATATAAAGAGCTTGCCTCAAGGAAGAGTGACCTTGAGCGGACTGAGCTTCAGAAGGAAAAAACTGGGGTCTTTAGTGGTTGTTATGCAAAAAATCCAGCTAATGGGGAAGCTATTCCGATATGGATTGCAGATTACGTTTTAGGGAGGTGTGTTTGGTTTTTGACCTCTTGTTGGTTCTTATAACTGCTTAAATACATGCTTAACTTGCAATGTTCACCTATGTCTATTGTCTATAATGTGAAGTGCATTGGTTGATCACTTGACACAATGTGCAGATTTATCTCATTGTATTCTAAACACGTATTATGAGAGTTCTGTAGAATATGACCGGACTATAGGAACTTTGTTATTGGTGCAGTTATGGTACAGGAGCTATAATGGCTGTACCTGCACATGACACTCGTGACCATGAGTTTGCTTTGAAATATGATATTTCAATTTGTTGGGTCGTGGCGTCAGATGATGAAAGTTGCAATAATTTTGGAAAGCCTTACTCGGGTGAAGGTACTATTATAAATTCATCAAGTTCAACATCGGGGCTTGACATCAATGGCTTGTCTAGCAAAGAAGCTGTTTCCAAAGTCATCGAGTGGGCTGAGAAAAATGGAAACGGGAAGAGAAAGGTAATTTTCTCAGTTAATCTGAAGCTTCTTGAAAATTTTTTTTTTTTTTCTTTTTTTTTTTTTTTTTTTTTTTTTGGGGGGGGGGGATGGTTTGGGTTGTGGAGGGGATGGGAGTGGTGGTAGCTGGGCAGCTAATGTAAAATTCCTGAAGTGTAAAAAAAGATTCATGCAGCTGACCCATGTTATTCGAAATTAAGGCTTTGTTGAGTTGAGTTGGAGCCTGGAGGACAGGGTGGTGGTGCTTGTATTGGTTTACTACTAGCTTCTATTCATACAGTATAATATGCATTTACACAAACTTTTCTTTCTTTAGGTTAACTACAAATTGAGGGACTGGCTTTTTGCTCGGCAACGTTATTGGGGGGAGCCTATCCCAGTCATTTTCTTGGATGATACTAGTGAGACTGTTCCTATTCCTGAGACTGAACTGCCTCTTATCCTCCCGGAATTGGATGATTTCACTCCCACTGGAACGGGGGAACCACCTTTAGCAAAAGCTGTATCTTGGGTATGCTTTCTTGATTTCTATTTGTCAGTTGTTCATTTACTGTGCGTGGTTTACATTTTGTAAATTTTTAAATTTATGGTGATATACATAACAATTGAAGAGAGTGCCAACAGAGCAAACCTGAAGCCATTACTTTTTCCTGATGCATTGATGCAGGATTCTGTTTCACAGTTATCTTAATTAGTCATTTTTCTTCCCTTTTGTAATCTAGAAACTGGAGCATTTCATGGAAAACTAATTGTCCTACAAAATATATAATTATGCTTGATGAGATGACATAAGGAACAGTTGAGTCTTTTAACTGGCTGAGGTTGGAGCATCTGCTCCTAGAGTCAAAGTTTTCTTTTCCTTTTGGTTGTCAAGAGGAACATGAAGGATATTTATTATGCACTATAAGATTGTTCGAACACCCATGTGCTATGCTCTGTAACTGTATACATATTCACATGTAAAGCCAGACAAATGATTGTCCAAATTTGGAAACATGATTCCTGATGGTGTCTTCCGACTGCTAACTCATGAGTGCCAACCCCAGAGCAAGTCTTTTTGGAACTTAGAATGAACAAATACTCGTGCTTTATGTTGTTTGCTTTCTCCAAAAGCTCTGAATAGGCTCCTCTATTTTTCTATTATTTAAATTTTTTGGGGGGTGGGGAGGGAATAATTTGACTTGTTATTTTCTTGTATAATATTCATATGCCTACACTTTTATGACTATTTTCCAGGTTAAGACCACAGATTTTCTATCAGGAAAACCTGCTAAACGAGAAACAAACACCATGCCACAGTGGGCTGGATCTTGCTGGTAATGTATTTTTTATTTTATTTTCTTGAATATATCCCTTGGGGTTAGTTCCTTCTCTTGTTTAGTTGATATCTTGCTTAGTTCATTCCAAAGCATGCGAAAAGGGAAATCTATTGTGGAAAAGTGGAAGTCCTTCTAAAGGCACAAGATATAGAACATGATTGAATTTTCAGAAAAAAAAAAAGAAAAAAAGAAAAAGAAAAATGAAGAAGAATATAACAAGGGAGTCTCTACTGACATAAAGCCAAACAATTCTAGTTATGCAAAACGGCTTCAGTTAGTCACCATTCACCAAGCTTAGAAAAATGCTTGCAGTTATCTATGTATCTATGTATGTAGTAAGAATAGAATGGATGCAGCACCGTTTATACCATGGACCTATTTGCAGTTGATGAAGTCTGGAAGAGCTGATTTTACTGTCACTAATTCATCATAACTGTTCCTGTCTAAATTATATCAAATTCCCTTTCTCTTGCATTATGTTTAGTGTTTTATTATCCCAATCCATTCTCTGGCAAGTTATCTGAGTTTATCTTCCATTTTTGGATATGTAAGGGTCTTATCTATGGTCTTAGTATTCAGATCCATTTTATTGTTATTCTAATAAATCATCAATATGCTGCCTTTTCTTGACAATTCATTGGGAACTGTATCAATAGATTTCATAGTTCTTTAATAGTTTATTGATCCTGGGATATTTTGTGTCAGGTTGATTGGAAACATCATTCTCTAACAAATCACATCTAGGACCTTTTTAATTACTTAAATGCAGATAGAGACTGATGGGAAACTTCTATGAAATTTGAAATTCTGTACTTGTTTTTTCTACCCATGTCCAGGTACTATTTGAGATTTATGGACCCGAAAAATTCCAAAGCATTGGTTGATAAGAATAAAGAAATGTAAGAGCAGCTGTTACAAGTTCTTGTTTGTTTCATATTACTTGTTTCTCTTAAGTAGCTAACTGTGTTGTATTTATATTTTTTCTTTCCCAGTGACTAAATGCAACTTTGTGGTCAAAAAAATTTTGTTCTGGTTTTTAACTAGTGGCTGCTTTTTGTCTGCAGGTATTGGGGCCCAGTTGATGTGTATGTTGGTGGTGCTGAACATGCTGTTCTCCACTTACTTTATTCTAGGTTCTGGCACAAGGTTTGTGACCTAAATCTGTCTTGTTTAGGACATTCAAGTAGCTGGGAGTAATTAGTTTCATTTAACTGGTTTATTAATTTTTCTTTTCTATGTTGTCTTAATTTTCAAATGCTTTCTATTTCAGGTTCTCTATGATATTGGTGCCGTGTCCACAAAAGAACCCTTCAAATGCGTCATAAACCAGGGCATTATCCTTGGAGAAGTAAGTACAATTGCCTGTTCATGAGTCATGACAAAGTAATGCTCTGTCAATGCAAATTTCTAATGGTCCAAGTTGCAGGTTCAATATATGGCATGCAGAGACCCGGATGGGAATTTTATATCTGCTGATTCTGCTGATATTTTGGATGAGTATCATCAAGAAAGAATACCTGAGGAAAAAGTATGTCTTTCTGCATGTAAAACATATATTTTCCATTTCCATCTTGGTGCATTCCTCTGCCTGTAATCGAGAAAAGGCAATTATTTCCAGTATTCAATTTTGTTGTTAATTTTTAACAAAATCATATTTTCTCCTTATGTAGGTCATGAAATCTGGGGATTCTTTTGTACTAAGGGATAATCCTGATATTCGTTTGATTTCTCGGGCTCATAAAATGAGTAAAAGTAGGGGAAATGTTATCAATCCTGATGATGTTGTTTCTGAGTATGGTGCAGATTCTCTACGCTTATATGAAATGTTCATGGGACCATTTAGGTAACTTTCTCTTCTAATTTTTACATAGATATCACATTGTTCTGATCAATTTGTCAATTTAAGTTTTTCTCTTCATTATTTTACACTTCTAGAGACTCGAAAACATGGAATACTAGTGGCATTGAAGGCGTCCATCGATTTTTGGGGAGAACTTGGAGGCTGATTGTTGGTCCACCTTTACCTGATGGTACATTTAGAGATGGAACAGTGACCATCGATGATGAACCCACTATGGAACAGCTTCGTTCTCTCCATAAATGCATTGATAAGGTCTTATCTCAATTTTATGTGAACATATCTTCTTTTTTTTTTTTCCCTTTTATTATTGAGATATGTTTGATAACAGTACTTCATTCATTTAGAATTGTCCATTTAATGTAGATAGTGACATTTTCAAACTTGATATGAATTGTATAATAAATGAGTTGGTTTTGATTTCTAGGTAACGGAGGAAATTGAAGGGACACGGTTCAACACTGGAATTTCGGCAATGATGGAGTTCATTAATGCAGCATATAAGGTATTTTCCACCTAACCTTTACAATGTGACTTCCTACTCCCCCCCGCCCTTCCCTCTTTCTGATGTAGGACAAAGAACTCAGGCTAATTACAGTTGTTGGAAGATTTTTACTTCTATATTTATAAACATATTCAAAATTTTAGTCATTGTTTGATGGTTTGAAGAGCTTCCTTTTTACATATTCTCATTATGTTCAATTTCAAGTTTTTGTTCACAAATATCTAATATATCATTTGCATTTTCATGTTTTTAGTGGGATAAACATCCAAGGTCAATCATTGAAGTATTCATTTTGTTGCTTGCACCATATGCACCTCATATGGCTGAGGAGCTTTGGTTCCGCCTAGGACACTCAAATTCTTTGGCACACGAATCTTTTCCTAAGGTATGGACTTGACTTTTTCTGAATGTGGCATTATGTGTTGCTTGTCTTTTTCAATCTGAAAAGTTTAGTCTTTCTATATCATGATAGAGAAAATATGTTTTTTTTTTTTTTCTTTCAACTGCCAGCATGCAGAGATAATATATATGATAATTCCCATTTCCCACTTAGTAAGTCTGCTGGGCAACTCTGCTGTTATGTGTTTGGGCCTTATCCTTTTAGACAGACAGTGCCAAGCCTGGTCCCAGGAAAATTTCTTAAGATCAGCTGGCCCTGGATGGGAAGTAAAGACCTAACTGTTATGGAGTACACGAACAACCTATGTCTCTTGAGGAAATTTTTTTCATGAACATTGAGCTAAAAAATTCAGTGACTTTTCAAATCAGGACTCAAGAAATATAATAGCTGGAAAATGGAAGATAAATAACTCTCAACATCCTACAGAATGAAGGCCTCTATGCAAAAGAGAACTAATTTAATGTTCTGCATGTAGACTATGATGAGTATCTATGGTCTCCTTATTTCTTTGTGGAACACTACCGATGTGATTTTGTATTTGCTTTTGGAATAGTTGGAAACATAATAGGGATAAAATTTTAAGTATGATAGAACATGAATGCAATCATTCAGGGGGTGGATGTTCTATTGAATAGTCAGTCCATTGTGTTTTCCATGGCGAACGCAATAGATTTTTTCTTTCTTCCCCTTTTCCCTCCTTTTTCTGGAGGTAGACAAGGCAGTGAACACACTGAAGTCTGGTGTAAATAGGAGACATCACAATCATTACCAGAAAAATAAAAAATAGAAACTGGGTCAATTATTGAACCCAAAATCTTCATTAATTTAAACATATATTAAGAAAATGATGACTCTATTAAATGCTATCATAACCTAGTGGACTGGATGAGGTAGATGTCTATGCCTGTATAGATACAAGAGAGACAGCCTTGTTTATTCTTTGTTCACATTAATGTGAACTGAAAAAAACTTATTATGGTGTTTCGACATCCAAGGAAAAGCAAATCCTTCCATATAGTTTTTCATAGCATTTCAAGGCATGGATCCATGTTTTAGACCGGAGTAATTTAAAACAAAATTGTTGTAATCATCAAATGATACTATAGGGAAGGGCCCTAAAATGATACCATACATTAAATGAATGGACTTAATCAATGCTTTGAGGAGCATGGTAGACTTTCTGTTTTATGGTAACCATTTGTTTTCTTACTTGAAAGTTTCAAATCGCAGGCAAATCCTGCTTACTTGAAAGACTCTACTGTGGTCTTGCCTGTTCAGATCAATGGCAAGATGAGGGGTACCATCCAGGTCGAAGAGGCATGTACAGAGGAGGAAGCTTTCAGATTAGCTTCACTGGATGAGAAGCTCTCCAAGTATTTGGATGGGAAAACTATCAAAAAGAGAATTTACGTTCCTGGCAAGATCATGAATGTTATCCTGGGCCCTCAAAACATCAAGGTGGGTCTCCGGTAATCCCTTTTGACTCCCCATTTTGAGGCTGCTGTTATATATTCTTTTCAAGCGTGAAGAAACAGCTGTGAATTTACAATGTACCATTCAATTTGGCATCTGCACTGCAAGTCAATGGAAGTGCAAATGCGGAGTAGGCAAAGGCAATTGCAGATTTTACTTTCATCAGAAACCTTCCTTTGATAGACACTTGTACCAAACCAATTTTCCTCCTAACTTAAAAATGTTCATAATTGTATTTTGGGTGCTAATTGTGTAAAGGATACATCTCAAAACCCTAAGGGCATTTGCTCATGTAAAAGAGTGACAGCAAAGAGAGTTGAGTTCACTTAGTATGTATGTCCCTTGGATGCTTACTTGCATCATAGGCCATATTACTACACATTATTAGATGGTCTTGAGTTCATAGTACTTAAAGAAATTTTGTAGGAAACAATTGAATAATGCAATTATCTCTTATATGTGACCTAAGAATTTCATAGCTTCATTGTCTGCATTGATTGATAAGCTTCTTTAATTGATTAAGAATGTTGTTTTGAATGCTGATTGTGAATGTTCATGCTGTCCAAATTTACATGGTGATGTGCAATTGACCTAAATTGATGGAAAACCTCATGTAGATTAAATAAAAGTCCCCTGAGCTATATAGGTAAGTTTCACAACCTCCCCCACTATGAAATCAAACAAACCACCTCCCTTGAAGTACAACCTCCTAAAAGCCTGTGAGAGATCTCTTCCACATACATATAAAATGTAGTTATGAATCAAATACTATAAAAAATGTGAGAGATCTCTCCCATTTTGGACTTTGAAAGGGCCTCCTCCAGTGTGAACCTTATTAGAGAAGGTGTGAGTCAACCTCCTAAAAGCCTGTGCAAAGAAGGTCGGAGAGAGAGAGAGAAAGAGAGGTTAGGTTGAACACACACCAAACACTTCTTTAATATGACCTTCCAACAAATCAACTCCCTTCCCAGTCCAACTTTCAATCTTGTGATGATGCCCCACAACTTTCAATCTTGTGAT
>JAESVK010000203.1:745432-760159 GCA_017140935.1 Hamamelis virginiana | reverse complement strand
CAACTTTCAATCTTGTGATGATGCCCCACAACTTTCAATCTTGTGATGATGCTTCTACACTCCATTCCCCACCTTTCCAGATATCTCACCCACTTGATGTTTGTATTGAACGGTGTCGTTTTCGCTCCTCCGCAACAATCTAGCCCTGTTTTGAGCCACTTCCTCGCTTTGAATGACTTTACTATGCGTACAGGGAAATTTCGAATTGACTAAAACGACTAAGGGCTGTTTGGCCTGGGAAATTTTATTCAAGAAAACAAAAAAAATAAAAAAGAGTGTTTAGAAGGGATATATATATATTTGGGTAAACTCCAGAACAACAAGAAAACTTATAAGTGATAAATGAAAAATGTTTTTTTTTTTTTTTCTAATTAATAATTATAAAATTGCAATATTTTAAAAATCTCAAAAATGATGTTTTCTGAAAGAAGGATCATCCATTGGTTTTTTATGTACTTTACTTGAATATTAAAATAATGACATATTATTTAAAAATATTATTAATTTTTCACTTTAAATGATGTGTCATGATGTTAAGCATTAGGAAAAATCCAGGTATAGAAAAATTTAAGCTGAGCATTCGAACTTTACTTTTTGTGTTTATTTAGTAATTTTATTAAAAATAATGATAAAATATAAAATAATAGATGGAGTGTACAAAACATGTTTTCTAATTTAAAATTAAAAAATAATTTTTTTTTTTGGAAAATTTTCAAAAAAAAAAAGGTTTTTGCAAATCAAACAAGCCCTTATTAACAAATGAAACGACGACGTTCTAGTAGTCATCGAAGCCTTTCCCTCTCAGGCTTCGAGAAAAATATGAGGAAACAGCTGCAACCCGCCAGGAGTCCAGGACTCGGTTTCGGTCATCTTGATTGTTTTTTTTTTCTGAATCACCTTCGAAGCCACCCCTTCAATGTAATCCCTCTCCTCTCTCTCTCTCTCTCTCTCTCTCTCTCTCTCTCTCTACATATATGAACTCTACTTTCTCTCTCTAAATTCCACAGTCGATCTGCTTCATGTTCTAATAGTTTTGAATTACAGGAAGAAGAAGAGGTCTGATACAAATCATGCCAAAGAAGCTACCGCCAATATCGCTACGCCACGTGTTCTGGTTGGGTTGGAAGCTGGTGATCATATTCACCGTCCTACTCTGCGTCTTTGCTCTTCTCAGAATCCGCTCCCAATCCGAAGTTTCGTCCTTTCGCAGATTTCGTACTGTCGATGACAAGTTTGAAGGATCCCCTAAGATTGCTTTTCTCTTTCTAGCGCGTCGAAACCTCCCTCTCGATTTCCTCTGGGGAAGCTTCTTCGAGGTTTTGTGATTTTTTTTTTTCCTGAATTTTTCAGGCTTTTTTTTTTAAGAAATTTTTTTGAAAAAATTGTTTGAGATTCAATGGATTTTTTTTAATGTTTGCGTGTGAAATATGCAGAATGCGGATGCGGCGAATTTCTCTATTTATGTTCATTCGGAGCCTGGTTTTGTGTTTGATGAGTCGACGACGAGGTCTCATTTCTTTTACGGTAGACAATTGAAGAATAGCATTCAGGTGATTCCAAACAACTATAAAAAAAAAAAAGTTTCAGTTTCTGAATTTACATTCTGTTTGGTTGCTGAGAAAACCGAGGAAAAGAAAAGTAAAGAAAATTGTGAAATTTCTGGTTTTTCTGTTGTTTTTGTTTTCCAAAAATTGAAGTGTGAAGGTAAAATTTTGTTAGGATTTGATACTACTTTCTTGCTTTTGCAGAAGCATGAAAGTACTTTAAAATTGCTAACCAGTAGACGCTTTTATAGTTGAATTAGGCTCGGTTAAGTGGAGGCTTGTGGTCCCGAACAATAAAAAAATGAGGTTTTAAGGTAAATTTCTTGTCTTTTACTACATTTTCTCAGCAACCAACCGGAGGTTTGATAACTTAATTTGTTTCCTTTTCTTTTTCTGAACTGAGAATTGAATTACTGTTGCTCTAATGGATTTGATTTGGGTGGGTTATGTTGCAGGTGGCATGGGGGCAATCGAGTATGATTCAAGCAGAGAGGTTGTTACTCGAAGCAGCTCTTGAGGACCCAGCTAATCGCAGATTTGTTCTCCTCTCTGATAGGTTGGTATCCTGACCAATTTTGAAGGAATAAATTTATCTTTGTTTAGAGGGCTTAGTTGTAATACGTGCAACAGCCAACAGCTTAGGTTCATCCCAGTATTTTAGGTATGGAGGTTTCACAAAGCATGAGAAAGTTATACTCCGTATTTGTCTTGGAATGTGCAGTGCATTTGTTTCATATGATGATTTCCATGCTAATTTGTTTATTTGTGTCATTTAATGTTGAACTCTTGCCAGAATTTTGTTTTGGATGTATATTTAGAAGTGCTTAATGCTCTTGTTAATATACAATTAGCTAGTTTTGTTTCTCCCTATTGTTATCATAGCATTGCTTTATTTCTTGATGATTTGATGAATCCATTCAGTTTCATTGACATCTTCAATCAATTCAGAATCCCAAATATAATTTTGTAACTTAATTCAACTTGATAGAGCCATTTCACAAGTATTTGAGCATAGCTCCAGGAATTCTCTTTTGCCATTATTTTCTGTCTAGGCTATCTCTTTTGTTAAATCATAGGCCATCATGTCTTTTCTCAAACTCTTGTCTAAATGGTTATCTAATTATTTCCTTTTTCATTTTGCAGCTGTGTTCCTTTATACAACTTTAGCTATATATACAAATACGTGATGGCTTCTCCCTGGAGTTTCGTGGACAGGTAGATGGAGGGTTTTGATTCTTGACATGGCTAACAGTGAATTCTCTGTCAATAATTTAATTGAAGTACAAATTTCTTCTGCATGGATCAGATATTATTGAAATAATTGTAAAGCTGAAACTTATGTGGTTGGTTTGTATTTTAGCTTTCTTGATGTGAAGGAAGGACGCTATAATCCAAAAATGTCACCTATTATACCAAAAGACAAATGGCGAAAAGGATCCCAGGTCATCAGTCTTCTCCTTTGGTTTACATTTACTTCAAATTGAGTTTACAAGAAAAGAAAGCACTCAACAGAGTTTTTAATGGTCCTCACTTGAGTGCATTGACTTGTCCATGTGAAGAAGTGACATAAATAATTATTTACAATATCTATGGTGTCATTTAATGCTCCATAGATATTGAATCGTTCCATTTTGTATTATGTGGCATTTTGGGGTACAAATCTACCTACTTGAATGGAGTAGTTACAGAAAGTGGAACCATTACCACACATTTCATACTACCCTTAAAATGATCCTATACCACCGGTGGTTCCACCTTTTGTAATGGCTTGGTTCTACTCAAATGCTATATAGAACACAATGGATGATTGCAAACCTTTGGAACATGCAAACATGTCCTTTCTATCTTGTATTAAATGTTAATCCTTCATGTTATAGATGCCATGATTTGACTAAGAAGCGTTGGATCCTCTAAGTTACCCAATCTGATTTTTTGCGAGAACTTTTCTAAGTGGACTCATTATAAGCATGAGCTAGTTTTTTTAAAATTGTATGTGTGATTGCTCAACTGGTTTAGTCGGGATTCAAGTATGTCAAGGCATGTGAAGATGGAGGCAAGGACATACTTCCCTGGTCACAAACAAGAGAGGGATGCCATCTTCTATCTCTTGGTTGGAGTGGTACCCAGACAAGTGTTGTTTTATAATAAATGAAAAATGGTGTATAATTTGGCGAGTGCAGAGTGAAAGGCCATGGTTACTGATGTAAACATCAGTCACAATGCATAAGCTGCTCCATAACAATGATAATAAAATTATTGTTATTTGTTATAATTATTATTATTCTGTTGAGGATTGGGGTATGCCTTTTCATTTCTACGAATTTATAATTTATGCTCTTACTTGAATTTGGTTTCTTAATTTTAGTGGATTACTTTAGTTCGAAGCCATGCGGAGGTTATTGTCTATGATGATGTTATTTTTCCTCTCTTCAAGAAGTTCTGTAAGGTATGCAATTAAGTATCTTATGTCTTAAGTCTCAAACAGTATTTCTATGTATGGTCATTTAATAGTTCATTTCCTCAAACTATTAGTTTTCATTTACGGTGGGATGATATGTGAATCATGAGTAATTTTTTTTGCACTATTGTATATGTGCATCTTTACTATTGTATTAATGAAGTTCTTTTTGGCTCGAACATTAATTAAAAAGTACTTCCTCATAAACATTCTCCACTAATTGCAAAACTTATCACCTGTTACTAATTACTGATGAGTGCCCTTTATGACTTTTCGTGCAGTACATGTGTCTCTATCTATCTTTGCACATGCATTACACTTTTGTCTAACTAGTAATAAAAAAAACGTACATATTTATTTAATCACCAGCAAGGCAGCAAGGTAGAACATAACTTAAGGAATGGTCATTTAAAAAATGTATTTGTTTGAGTTATTCAGTAACTTTTTTTTTTTTTTCCCCTTTTCACTTTGCAGCGACGCCCACCTGTAGATGCCAGTAAGGGAAAGCAGAATCTCGTAAGTGATCTTTGACTCCTGATTTGTAGATTATTTTGTGTTGTCGAAGGTTTATTTATGATCTCTTTGGTTTCTTTCCTGTTTCTATGGGATGAGAGCTTTAAATTTACATGTTTTAGTTAGCATATGTGATTTGTTTATGTTAGGGTGGGATTTTGTAAGAGAGGCCTTGGCTTTATGACAGGTTTTCTGATATTTACAGGAACTAAGGGCGCAAATTGGGTAAATATGGTTCTTGTTTGGCCTGAATTTGGGTGGGCTGATCCATGCCTAGTTTCATTCGCTTAGGATTATATATTAGGCCAGAACTTGAGTTCAGACTAAGCTCTTGTTGATCTAGCTTGGCTTGTGGCTCAACGTAGCCCAAACTATATATTTATTCGTGCCTGATAAGAATGTTAGGTGTCAACTTTGAGATAGGTTCAAATCAATGCACAATTTTTCTATTACTAAACATATATGATAATGGGCAAAATTAGCCTTTATATTTGTTTTTATATGCTTCCTACATTTGTATTGTTTCTTTCTACTAATTTCTAGGCCATTTTCCCTATCATTGCTCCCCCAAATTGGATATGTTTTACGTAATGAAGAATCTCACTCCCTTAGCTGGAGTTGCCAACAACATAAAGATGTTTTCAGCCAAGTATAATGTTGCTTTGTCCATATTGCTACATCTCAAATCCATGACATGTGGAAGTCTTATGTCAAGGAAGCATTAACAATGTAAATATTTGAGGTTATATATGATATTCACAATTGAGAGATAATATAGCCCCAGGAAAATTGAGGTTGTGCCGGAATAGATTCACAGGCTTCTCTTCAAAGCTCTTTTATTGCTGTTGCTTTGTTGGCGTTTTGATGCTTTATGTTTCTTGGTGAATATATCATGAAAGAGTATTAGAAACACTGCCATCTCAAATGCAGGACATGTAGAAACTACTATTGTTTAGTTGTTGACTGTTTGCCTTTTTTTTTTTTTTTTTTTTTGGGTGGGGGGGGGGGGTTTATACCAGGGTATCATAGGCACTGCAATGTTGGTTTAAATAAGGGAGGAATAGCAGACTCAATTTAAAAAACAAAAAAAAAAGTTTTAAACCAAAGAAAAAGAAAAAAGAAAACAAGGATTGCACCATAATTTGGAGAGGCCAAAAGTTTTGGAAGTGTAGATTTAGCTGAGCAGAAAGATCAAATGAAAGGAGCTAATAGCATATGTTTTGGGAAAAGATAAGAGGCTCTCTAGTCCCTAAACCCCATACGAATGACATCTTCAACCAGTCTAATAATCTGTGAAAGCTAATTTTGCACAGTCAAAGCTGATGTAGCAAAGCAGTGCATGCATAGCATCTGAAAGGGAGGGTGGGACCAGGGGTTTAATTCTAAAAATAGAACACCACCACCCACCCCCCTGAGGGCGACCCACCCACACACTCACCCACAGAAAGTAGAAAAAGGTGAAAGATCCCCAATCATCTAACATTTTTGTGGGAAACACACTTCTATGCTTATACTTCTACATTTTGATTTTATTCTAGCTTCTGTATTTGTGGGAATCTGTTCCCCTGTTTATACTCAGCATTCTTTATTTTTCTATTAAGAACATTAAATATTCCTTGAAAATTAAAATTATAGAGGAAAAAAAAAGTTACAGATCAAAGTAGCAGTTCAATGTAGCAAAGGAGGTACTATTACAGATAACATGTTTATTTTATGTTATATTTCAGATTGCCATTTTTTTTGTCTGCTTTCTTTAGAAATTTTGATCCGTTGACCAATCCCCATTCAAATAAATGTTAAATCGTTTCCCCTAATTTTGGCCTAAATACCTAATGCAGAAACTTCAGAAGCAGCACAACTGTATCCCAGATGAACATTATGTGCCGACTTTACTTGCGGTGAGCAATAGATTTGCATTCTTCTTCTTTTTTTCAATTTTTTTTTTTAATTCTTTAATTTTCCAAATATTGTTGTTCTTCTCACTGTGGTTATTGTATGATCTCTCCCCAATTTTTGTTCCCTAAAAATTGATGTTAGCTTCATTCATCCTAATGGCTCTTTTAAGGATTTTTTGTCACAAGTCTCATGAGCTCCAATTCAACTTCACAATATTTTTTGTTCATCTTTTATTCCTAGATGAGTGAGCTTGAAGGTGAACTTGAACGAAGAACATTGACCTATACCTTATGGAATCAATCTACAACAAAAATGGAAAATAAAGGTTGGCATCCTATTACATTCAGCTATGCGAATGCAGGCCCTCAACGAATCAAAGAAATAAAGGTCATTGTTTTCCCTCATTCCCCTCCATTATAATGATTGATACATAGTAGAGGAGGTTCTCTGGATGGACAGACCTGCCATATGATGTTTCTCATATAAATGCTTCAACATTATGATAGGGTAGATTTTTTTTTATTGCTCCATTTTGCTGTCACTGATATGATCTGTGATTGGAATTTTTTCTTTTACTTTGTGGTTGAATCTTTCTACTCATTGTTCTCTGTTCTTGTGTTCAATTCAACAGGATATCAACCATGTATACTATGAGTCTGAGTACCGAACGGAGTGGTGTCATACTAATTCTTTATCTGTTCCCTGCTTTTTATTTGCAAGAAAGTTCTCCCGAGGAGCTGCCATGCGCGTTTTGGGTGAGGGAGTGGTTGGTCCCTTCGAAGCCACTACCCTATTAGCAAAAGCACCCCCGTAATTTTTGTGATTTTCTTCCATGCTCTATATCGTGTGTTCTAACAGCACATCTGTCAACTGACCCACTTCAACAGAGCAGCAAGCGGATTAACCTTTACAGTTTTACAGATATCTTACACTAATATGCTAAATAGGTTCTGAGTTGCGACGCTATACAACCGAAATCTTGATACAGTGGCTGTTCGACTTATTTTCAGAGGAGATAATTCAGAAGATCAGAGAGATTGCTGGGAGTGCAAGTCCAATAAAGCAATCTATCCCTTCTTGAGATCTAATGAAAAGTTGTTGATTTGAATGTATAAATTATAGCAGTTTGATCCATTACATTCATTACACAGATAGAAAAGTATGGCTAATTATTACCATCTTCTCTGAATGTTCATTATTTTGATGAAGTGCACTGAAACTAGCTGAAAGTGGTGATAAACATCAATTCAAGACTTTTACCCTCGCACAGACAACAGATCTTACGAATAAACATCTCTCCAAACATTAAATAAGAGAACAAAGAATGTTGTAAATTTATAATTAATTTAACATTTCTTTTTTTTTTTTTTACCTTTCCTCCTAATCGGCGAAAACATTCTCCGTTCCTTTAATATTAACATATGTATTCTTTCACATATTCGAATCCAAGAACTCTTCTCTGAAGGTGACCGACCCATCGGCCACATATCTTAATTTACTCTGTTACATTGTCTCCTAACCTCACCCTTCCCTTCACCGAGAACATTTGTGGAAGAAAGCTTAACAAACGCCGAAGAGAAAACCCAGAAGAAATAATTCTGATCACCTGCAAATCGTCTGACGATAGGCGCCGTGCGAGGATCTCTGGAAATTCCGGAATCGATACTGAACAAGCCTCTACCCAAAATAATATCTCTGTAATACTGGTTATCAAATATCGTCGGTGTTATATCGTTGGAAACGAAAGTAAAGTTAGTGAGAGGAATCCTAGTGGGACATTTGAGTTTCAGTAGAGCTTCAAAGCTGAAATTAATCCAGTCCTTGGGCTCTGGATTATACAATCTGCTCACAATGTTCATGCAGTGTCCAACGCCAAGTGTATGTGCACCTGCAAAGTTCCAACTCTTAGCCCGATATATATATATATATATACTGCCATTCTATAAGAAATTCAACTTGATACCTTTATATTTATTTTTTATAATTTATAATTTTTTCCTATTTTATACTATTTTTAAATATAAAAATTCAAACTTCGAAAAGTTAATAGCTATACTTGGAACTTAATAAATTCAAAAGATTTATATCCATGCCGGCAACTTACACCTGTCTCATGAAAAGAAAGTGCAGTGTTAGGAATCCTGTCGACGGAGTTTCCGTACAGAGATAAAGGTTATGCCTCTCCTATAAGGGCACAGCCTACGTGTGAATAGAAATTCTACAGTTGAGCATTTTTGGAGAAGAAAAACACTCTATTTTATATATTTCTTGGCTCTTAAAAGCAGTAATTTGAAGCTATTGCATTACCTAAGATGGCGACAGATTCTTCGAGATTCAATCCTTTCGTCATGAAGGTTTTAAGGAATCCATCGACAGTAATTGTTGGCAAAGGAAGATGAGCGTCAGATTGGTGGTAGCTACAAGTTTTGGAATCCTTTCTTCCCAGAGGAATCTGAATTTGGGGTCCTCCAGTCATGGATACTGATTCCTTGGCAGCCAAGACAATGATATCTGCACAAGATACTTGCCCAGGACACTCCACTTCCAATATGGATTTTATTCTCCCAATCATTTCCCTCTTTCTAATTCCAAAGTTCTGGGAAGAAACCATTTCCGAATTGGCAATGGAATCAAGCAGGATCGATGCATCACATCCCTGTATATATCATAACAAATATCACAAAATTCATAGTAAAAGAAGCACGTCACATGATGGTTGAGTTAAAATGAGTTTTAACATTAATTTCTAGACGAGATAACGGTTCATCCATTTAGGATGGTCTAAGTTCATGGCAATCGTATCAGAACAAATAAATTAAGGCACTGTTTGAATTTATTTTTTATAAGTACTTATTTGTTTTTTTTAAATTTTTCTAAAAAATTATATATTGCAAATTTTTAAAAAAACAAATAAGTACTTATAAAAAACAAATCTAAACGGTGCCAAACTGTCTCATTGAATATTAGGGTTGGACTATGCTAAGGACCTCGATAGGTTAGGTAGTGTTATAAGACAAAAAGTTACTTGAGTTTGGCTCAAAATTGATTCGATAAATAAGTCAAACTCAAATTTTACTTTCAGGTTTGTTAAGCTACCGTTTAGATTTGTTTTTTATAAGTATTTATTTGTTTTTTTAAAAATTTACAATATGTAATTTCTTAAAAAAAATTTTAAAAAATAAATAAGTACGTATAAAAAATAAATCCAAACGGTAGCTTATTTATTGAGCTAACTACTTACTCAAGATCAACTCGTTTGTGGTTGCTGATAATATAAATAAGCCAAGCTCATACCATTTTTTAAACCCAATAATTTATTAAGTCAAGCACGAACACCCTACTACTTGATTTAATTCAATTCACGGTGGTTAATTGGAGGATAATATCATGGTCAAAAGCCGTGAGAGTCTTCAACTTTGGTAGGATAGTCTCTGACACGATGGCCTTCTTTAATATAGCCTGTGCCTGCCAATATACAGATATTCTATATGTAATGAATGTAAATATTCATTGTGTCATGGGATGTGAATGTGCTTTCTCTGCAGAGTTCTGAAGCTACAGACCCGTGATGAATGATGCAAATAAATGCATTTTGATGACATGGCTCAATGAGTTGGATCAAATGATGGGTGCAAGGAGTCTAGATCTTCTCTACTGATTTTTCTGTATTTGAATTTATTTGGGTACCTCATATCATAAGACATTATTTAAATTGATAGATGAACGATATATTTGAGTGATATGTCAGATTTTAGCATCCAAGCAAATCTAAGTACAGAAAAATTCAAGTAGAGGATTCAGACTCGGATGCGACTGCATGTAATAAAAAGTAAATAAATTTGATGATACCTGAACTTGGCAGTCATGGAACATGAGCCTCAGAAATGCAGCAGGAGCAGTAGCATCAGTCAAGAAAATGCTTATCATTTCTCTTTTCACTATGCTTTCTACGTATGGACATGAATACTTGTAGTAGTCATAAACCAGTTGACCTTCATTCACTCCTACTGAGCCCCCCATCACCAATGCTGCTGCCAGAAGCAACACAAAACTTCCCATTCTCTCTCTCTCTCTCTCTCTCTCTCTCTACAGAAAAGAGGAGAGTGAATATATATATATACATGGTTGGTTGGGGGGGGGGGGGCAATGTGAGAAAGTTCATACTAATTAAAACCCAACAACTTACCTCCCCCCCTCCCTTTCCTTTTTTGATCTTCTTATTCAATTCAAAGCTAATTAAAATCCAACAACATCCAACTACTTATCATCGCGCTGACACATGACCATTCAAAAACAAAAAATGGCCAGCAAAGCATTTACTTGGGTTAGACCCACAACCCAATCACTGCTAAGCTTAAACCCAGCTCAGCTTTCGTTATATGATCTTGTAAGAGAAGGGAAAGAATATCTATCATTCTTTCCCTTCTCTTACAAGATCAAATCGAAAAGCAACATGTGGAGGTGTCTGCATGTTTTGCCACAGATCCTGCGGTCACTATCTACAGCTTGTAATATTGATGGGTCAGAAGAAATGGGCCTAGGTTGAGCCGAGGAGGCAGGCCCAACTTACCGAAATGAAGCATGCCTTGGTGCTTGACCATTCAAGTTTGCCGGCTTGCAGGCTAAAGCAGGTGAAAGAAAAAACCAGGGCATGTACCCTCTTCAATAACTCACTGAGCCAAGGTCGGCAAATTAGTTGGTTGCTGGCAGCTTGTACAATTGATCAGGGGCGGAGCCAGAAATCTTCTTGAGGGGGGTCAAAATCTTTGAGTAAATATTAATGTTCTCTAATTCTAGAAATTAAGTCAACAGACTTCAACTTTCTACAAATTTAATTTTTCTAATCGAAAATAACAGAAATAACTTGATGCATGAGCTCTAACCAGGCACCCCCATGAAATTAATTTTTTTTTTTACAAAAGTTAGTGGGGTTAGTTGACCCCCTCAGGCACCCCCTAGCTATTGATGGGAAAGAAGAAATGGGCCTAGGTTGAGCCGAGGAGGCAGGCCCAACTTACCGTAATGAAGCATGCCCTGGTGCTTGACCATTCAAGTTTGCCGGCTTGCAGGCTAAAGCAGGTGAGAAAAAACCAGGGCATGTACCCTCTTCAATAACTCACTGAGCCAAGGTCGGCAAATTAGTTGGTTGCTGGCAGTTTGGTTGACCCATTTTAGTGTACTATACTACTATGATGGATGTTGCGTCAAAAATTATAGTGATTCAATGTTAGCATTCCAAAATACAGACTGCGAAAATTTTGACTGTTAAAAACTGTCACAGTTTTTCTCAGTGACATTTGAAAAATCGAGCATTAGATCACTGTAATTTTTAGCATGCGTGACATACACATGCACAGTATCGAATTCAATAGTCAGTTTTTCAAAATACCTATCCAATAATTGCCTATTAAACTTATGCTAACTTTCGCAAAATCAGCATATGGTGATAGAAACATTTCTGACATATATAGTAGGGGTGCCAATTTGGATTGGTTGGCTTATTCAAATACTACTTGTTGGAAGATAAGTTGAAACTGTTAGTAGGATACATTACAGCAATACAACACATGATATATATATATGAGTCTTGATATTATCAGGTATACCTCATTTTAACTAAAATCAGCTAAGAATATAAGCCATTGGATTCTCATTTACTTAATGCATGATTTATTTCAAGATTCCAATCCAATGGCTCATGGGTCTTATGATTTTAGTTAAAATGAAATATCCCTCATAAGAACATTTTATATATATATATTATGCATCAAATCATGTGAGTCCTAACTTATGCGACAATTTATGTAACATGCATACATGGTAGTTGACATCATCCTATGTATAGGAGGCTCCACGTTAATTCATGTAGTATAGTACCTTGGTAATAATAGGTTGGTATGGACTTTTATGTGTAACATGTGACGTGTGATTGGTGGGACATATCACAAGACTTCTTATTTAATAATCCAATTATTAAACAAAGGGTATATAACCAGATCTGCACGCTTACATAACTCGATTATGACATGAATTTACCATTTATCCATGAGAGAGAGAGAGAGAGAGAGAGAGAGATCATTGAATATACATTAAAGCATTGAGCTACATCTTGCACATTAAATATCAAAATAAATAAATTTATGTGCCTGCGAATATACATATGCATAGCTGCAAAAATGGGTGTGGTACTGTGGCCAGAAATATGTAGAATGTAGACATGATAAAACTGTCTTGGGTAAAGCCAAACTGCCTTCCAATCGCCATAGGTGTCCTTAAAAATAGTAATACTGGAAGGAGATCATGAACAAAATGAGTGCTACTCAATGTGTTATCCCCTTTCCTTTTCTATTTTCAGTATACCTCGTGATGTGACAGTTGATGTGATGATATTATATTTATAGAGATGAATTAATGACTACTATAACATGTCAATGTCACTGTCAGATAATTGACATATATGGCAACTAATGTGACATACAAAGTTATGTACCAGATATCAGAGTATTGGAAATACTAATAAAGGAAGATGTGTCTGGCATTTTCCATTTGACAGTTTTTCTGTCGATCTAAATCATTGCACAAAAAATCTACATCATAAAATTAATGAATCTACTAATCAATTAAATCTTTAAGAAACAGAACAGGGAAAAGAAAGGAGGAATTAAGCTGTCTAAGCTTAATGAATCCACGGAACCAATGAATGTATGACTACATCTAAACTTGATTAAAAGTAGAATAAATAAATAATTACCACGGCCTATGCCAATTGATCAGATTAAAGATTTTGAATGAACTTGGAAGGAGATGAGTACGCTGAAGGATGTCAAACGAGCTCCCAGAAACAAGTCCTCTGCGAAACTACCTCTGCCAAAAACTATGTATAGGAGTATACACTGGATTAATGATAGACATTTGACGATGTGTATGTCATGCATACCAAAAATTAGATACTTTCTTAGTTCAAAAGTTACACATGAGACCTAATGGAGCTTTCCTTCCATCCTCTCTGACGAGCCCTGAGTTCCCACATTTCAGTAACTCTCCTCTGCTCTTCTAATGCTGCATTGGCCTTTTCCCTTGCCTCTTCGCAGGTCTCCATCCCTGAATTGCACTTGTCTGCCTCCTTTTGATACTGGGACGCCATTTTCTTAGCCTCGAGCAATGACATATCAGCACGCTTCTGATTTTCCTGAGCTTCAGCTTCCTTTAGCTTCAATTCCTCTGACAACAAATCTGTAAAACTCTTCTCCATTTCGTCACTCACCTCCGGATCACGCTTCATACAATCTGGAAAATATACCAAGATGAAAAAAGAGAGAGAAAAAGAAGAAGAATGTCACAGTTAAAAGGAATTGAGAGCATTTCTAAAGGTTTTAATCTTGTCAAAAAGTCCGAGTACACCATCAATCACTACATATGATCCGTCAAGTGCTGCTCACCCAAATGCCACATAAAAGCTTACATGAACCTTCATACCTTACCAAACGGCACAATGTCTTAGAGTTCTTATAAATGTGTTATACACCAGATAATGGGGGACAATGTGGGTTAGATGTACATGGGAAGTCTAGGCAAGCATGAGGGGAAAAGCAAGTCATTGACTCACTTTGTTAATAACTTTTGTATATACTTCAGAAGAAACAGAGAAATAGAATCCATTCAAGCAGGGAAAGGATTTGACAACTGGGGTTACCAATATAGCATACTATTACTTATAATGATTTTTCATTGAAGTAAATATTTCTAGTGTTTAATACATTTCTCTTTAGATTTCAAATATGCTAGTCCATCCATGCTTCAGATCCTAGACACAATATGAAGATGTATCTTGGTATAATATGAACTTGAAATAATAATACATACATGATATAAGATATTTATTATTTAAGGTTCGCAAGGTAACACTGATAATTTTACTTCAAAATAGTCCAAACAAATTAGAGCAACATCATATATAAGGGCCAATGTCATAATCTATTCCTATACACTTTCTACAGAAAATTACCAGGGCGTCCTAATTAAGGAGATGTGTCTGTTTTCATTGGGCCCCATTAAAGTTTGTCGGTGTCATCTCTTTGAAGAAAATGATGATGGTGATGGAGTTGGTGATGATGGTGATGGAGATGGTGATGATGATGATGGTAACAATAGTACAATGAGGATGGCAACTAAAGGTGCAGGTGGTCATCTGACCCAAAATATACAACTTTTGCATAGAATGTTAAATTCTAATGAAGAAAATAAGTGCATATATACAAACTAGTCACTTCAAGGAGAAGAAATGATAGAGAGAGAAAGTGAGAGTGAGAGAGGGGG